>JAODTT010780195.1:0-11018 GCA_025400115.1 Pentamera pediparva
TGTCACCCCTGTTTTTTTTGTCGTACGCGTACTAAATACGGTAGCACGCACCTATTGCTATCCACTGTCGACACACCATTTCCGTGCATGTAACCTCGTCGTGTCACCGGGGAACTTCCCATTAGGGCTGCCAAATGCGGTGCTCACTTCTTCCACCGCGTGATACCTCACAGGATTCCCAGTAACACACGGGTTATATTAGACAATCGATGAGACATGCCTTGTCCAACAACGCTGTACGATGTACGATATTCCATTTTCTCTGCTGCTGAAACTCTATTTCCATCGTCGATTCGTTCTAGTATTTCGGATACTCATTTCACAATATTTCGGTGTCATAAAACAATTATTTTGGTTTCGGTTTCAAAACCAAGTGTGTTACTTGGAAGTACAGATGTCTTTCATGGTTTAGGACACAAATTAACAGAAGATACTAGTACTGATCATCAGGAATCAAATACCAAGAAAAACTGTACTATAATCCTGGTGGAAAAGTGAAAGCATTGTGAGAGATTATTGTCACATCATGTAAACAACAAATGAACTTTGAGCTACAATTGTGATAAATAGCAGTGTCTCGGTCTCGAGTTCGTGATCGAGATTGGCAAATCGAGATATGTCCGAGACCGAGACGGAGCTTATGCACCGGCATAACCTACAGTACTCGAACACACGGCAATTATACGACATAATTCTGGATCTTCCATTGTTCCGAATAAACTTGCAGTGTTGTGGACCCATGACAATCGTTCTATTTTATTAATTGAAAGCGGGTCCCATTGTCCACTCGATGTTACATAATACGGCATAATGACACAACAATCTTTTTGTTATATACACAATATAAACCAGTCGTATTTTGTCGGTGGTGCATTAATTGATTTGCCGTGTGCCAAAAAAAGTACGTAACAATCTAATTAATTCCACCAAACCACCTGCTTGAAAACTATAGCGATAAGCCACAAACAAACAGTCGCCATATCTACAGTGTAGAGACTCACTCACGGAGACCGATCTCAGTCACACTTATTGAAACCATACCTTTCAGTCAACCATTAATCATTCTCTCTCAGATTTTCAGGGTATGTGATATAAGTGTGATGCTACGTAGTTCTCACATGTTCTTATGGATGGGTATCAGCGTACTACTTCACCCATTTTTCTTCTTCTGATGTGCTGATCTCGTTGTCAGCAGTTCCACTCTCAACTCTCTCAAGTACTCCCACGTATCTGCCAGTATATCCAGGTAGAATCAGAAACTAGTAAGAAATGGAATACCATGTAAAATACTGCTCCCTAAATAAAATCATAATTTTATTCTGAGAACGTCTGAGAACGTCACTGAGTATTTCCTGGCTTGTTACTTATTACAAACTCAATCAAGTAATTTCAACTGAAAAAGATCTAGAAAGTACAGTTGTACGGGGGGCATGCAGTCCATTCCTCAATCTCTAATCCTGTGTCTCATCTCTCCATTGCAGATAACAACGATCATATCGGTGTTGCAGTTCTACAGTTTCACGAGCAAATGAAATATTTACTTCCTTCTTCGTCCATTTTGCCATCGTAAGAATCTTTCGTTTATTTGTTACTACTCACTATCAAATCCCGTAGGCCTAGACCAAATCTGTGACTGCAGGAATCCCTTGTATTGTGCAATTCAAATTCACATCAGGTGTTTGGTACGTGCGAATAACAGTTGCCGTCGCAGGCATTATATTACAATTAGCTGTCAGGTAATGAATACGCTACAAATGAACATGAACTGTGTTGTGAGATATCTCTAAACATCGACCATTTGCATTAATGACGATATGAAACCTGGCGTACTCTTCAAATGATCAGTATCAACATTTCGACACTTTGAAGATTAGTGTACGCCTACCCATCACAGGACGTGTTTATTTATTTGAACATCCATCGTTCTTGTGTGATTTTTTTTACAAAAACAATACAACATAGCTATGTCTGCACGCAACGTTTAGTGATATGGGTTCAGAAAACCAAATAGGGCTCATCAGAGATCCCTGATCAATGGATTGCCTGATTACTGCTCTGCTTCCTAATGTTACTTGACCTACTTGTTTTGGTTGCGTGTTTTACTATCCGATGTAATGAAATGGATGAACACTGAACGCGGATTATGTTGCGCATCCAGTGAAGACTCATGTGTCCGTTTCTTTGCCGAAGGAGGTTGTGTGTAGTCTACGCCATTTTGACCAAACTCGTGAAACGCGTTTATTATCTGGACATCTCATAGATTTCAATATCATTCCTATGTATAGCATTTAAATACAATTCAACAACGCGTTCCGAAGTGTGGACAAAATAGTGTTTAGGAAAGTGTTCATCTCTTGAACAAATGTATGAACCACTGCGCGCTGCTTACTATTCTCACCTTTATTGCAGAATGAATTACGACTCGTCAGCTATTACCAGTGCCTTGCTGTCCGTCTCCCAGCACCCATCACAGAGCCGCAAATCCCTACAGGAGAACCAAATCCAGCTCATGTTGCAAACTTCCCGCTCTAATCTCACCTCTTGTGGTCTTTTGAATTTTTCCAGTTCCGACAGGTAGGCCTGGTCATTTGTTCATTCATTCAAATGTCCGCCAAATCTGGTAAATGTTCTACAGCGATATATTCAATGAGAACTGAAGCAACTTACTGTTCAATTGGCCTGTGTAACGCACCCCCTATACCCTCGGCATGGTCAATCAAGTGTGAGTCATTGTCATATGAAAAATGACTCAGGTGTGTGTCACTTTACCTGAATTGTCAGTCACAAATGTGACTCAGATGTGTGTCATTTCACTCGGTTCATCATGTAGGCCAATGGGATAAGATGATTTGAGAGTGGGTCATTTTCCATGTCCAAGTCAGAAAAGTGACTGTGGTGTACGTCAATGTACATGGATTGTATGACCCACATCTGACAACTGACTCACCCTGACAGGGGTATAGGGGTTGCGTCATGCAATTGACAAGTGCATTAAGTCCCAAATAAGGTAACAATCACGACAAATGTAGTGCGTAATGAAGAAGTCTACATGATAATATCTTCGTCGGTTCAACCGATGAGGCAGGCGCTCTGCATGTTGCAGCGTCACCACATTGCGACAGATACAAAGCTAAACAGGTGTATGTTGGTTGATATGCTCAACGCATTATGGTGTGATATTTCTCTCTTTTATAGTAAATTTTCACTCCAAAAGTGTTAAATGTAAATCTCTCGGAATGAACTGTCACTCTTTCTGAGTGATTTGTTTTACTTCACTCTCCGGGAGGAGTGGACAGTTTCCTCTCTTAGTTTTAGAGTATACATACATCCACAACTGATGACAGCTGATCATAGCTTCATCCTAAATTCATCTTCTGTATGGTTAGGTTGACTACAATCTTAGGCGAATTGTTGGGGCACCTATATAGTTACACTGATGCTCAGGAAAACAACGTAAATGTTCACCCAAAATAGTACACGAACAGTATACTTCAGATCCACAGACCCTCACTACCACAAACGATGTTACGTTCTCTAACTCATCCGCGACAATCCGGTACACTGACCAACATTGAACGGACCAGAGGGGGTGACCCAAAGTGGATTTTCCAAGATTGTCTGAGCATTTTGGGTAGCACGGAACGGCTCCCGTGCATATTATTTTCGATCGGGGTGTTCGCGACACTGGTCATTGGGTGTAGTCGAGAGAGTAGTACTGGAGAGGTGTAACTGTTTCATTGTGATATAACATTATCGTAATTCATAGCCAAAATAGTAACTACTAATCATTGATTCATTCATTTGAGTGCCTTTTTGTTAGTTTGTCCTGCATGGTAAGAGGAGCTTGGTTAAATTACAGCAAAAAAGTAGCCTAATGGCAATTCAAGTTCCCATCACATTAACCGAAAGTTCACAGGCCGCAAATTATGTCTACAAATCACCTTGCGATGAAACAGTTATGAAGCATGTCATGTCTGTAAAAAAAGAATATTTTGCTAGAGACTTGTTGCAAATTACTTTGTCCTAACCCTACAGTTAGCAGGTTGTCATAATGCAGTAATTTCATGACAGTCGCTACTGATGACGAAATAGCACTATCCCGAAATGGACTAGTGTTGAACGCTGCCGATGTCGTCTGCAAAAAGCATCCCACAATGCATTCCACCGAACCAGTTGGGTGTCTGAAGATTACGCCCTCTAACGTGGATATGGCATTATGCTTCGTTATATTGGCGCAGTTTTTATCATTAATCTTAGATAGACAATTATATTCACTGTCCGATTTGATCAACGCTTGAAGGTAAGGCGATCCCTGGAATAATCATTTTTGCGTATCTGTTATTCATCCAGGCAATATATAATATGTTATCAATCTTCCTCTATTTCGTGAATAGGCTGTTTACCAGGCAGGCAACATGAATAATATATAATTGTATGCCCCCGGGAAAGTCAAGGCAATATGCTCAACGAAAGAAGCTTCGAAGTCGGGAGTATAGTGTAATACATCATAGGAGCAGAAGTGAACATAATGAGTTGATGAAGAAGAAACGTGCTCGCAGGCTAGCTATGGAAAACAATCCCGAGGAGGTGTACAGAAAAATGAGGTTGATCAATAACATGCCTAACTGCAGAAATGAACTAGGCTACTGTACATGGTATGAGGTGTCCTTTCATTCGCGGAATGAACCAGGCCGTGTAAACGGGCAGGCTTTGCTTTGCGTTCACTTGGGCCGGACAATGATTCCTAAGTATTTGTTCAACTCGGAATTAATGGAAACCAAGAATATACTCTTTTTGTGGTACTAATCTATATGAAGATTTACGGCTATAAAAGAAATATTTTGTTCAGAGAGTGTTTCAAAAGGTGTTACCATGAACCACAAATTTGTCCTTCATGTCGAATATTTCTTACATTGAGATGAATGGTCGTTGTTAGCATTAGGTTTGCATCTGCTTCTCAATGTTGAGGCGGAATGGATCGAGACTCACTGCATTGCGAAAAAAGTACAGAACATTGCTGGCGGCTGGGTTATCTATGTCATACTAAACGGTTTCAGGTACTGTAATACATCCAATAGGACATTTTCACAGCTTATAGGCTCATAAATTAAATAGATACAGAGCACTTAAATGTGTGGCTAAAATCAGATTATTCTAGTCAGGGTAGATCTGGAAGGTTCAAATAGATACAAGGCAGTTGAATTTGTGGCTGAAATCAGACCATTCGAGTTGGGCTAAATCTGAACATCATACTGTATTCGTATAACATGGACAATTAATGTAGGGCCATTATATCGTACATATAATAATATTAATATAAATGTTCGAGTCACTGGGTCAAGACCTCACTTGTTAGGCATATATATGCCAGTTACAGATATTTTTGCTAAAAATTTGGTCATCGTTGTCAAAAGTAGCTGATGAGAACGTTGATAACTCTCTTATCGAGTTAGCCCTTCTTTGTGTTGGCGATAAGACGTTGGCTTGTAGTCCATTTCAGTCGTCCGTTCCTGACGACTAATGAGAGGACAGTCCATCTCACAAAAGGGTTTATCGGTGATCGGTGGCACAACTCTCACGAGTTTACTCGCTATTACAAGATATGGTCTGCCCAGCCCGGCGAAGAGGCTCCGTGACATTCCTTCCCCCTATGTACCTCAATACCACACCGTGCTGCTTATATTAGGCCAAATTCATGGTCACCCAATCATTACAACAGATGTAAATCCACACACGTTACTACTAACATCAAACAATTTGTCTCAAAGATATTAAAAGTGTCACCTATATTTTACTGAATATATTAAATAATGAATAGTTTGGTAATGATTTGACGAATACGAACCAACCAAGACACATTCTGAAATAGCGTTCCATTTTAAAGACCTGTATATTCAGGCAATTTCGGTTTGTTGTTTCCATGTTCAGTGTTAAAATTATGTTCATGTGTGAACACTCTCATTTACTACCAAGGGGGCAAAGCAGGTTCCGTAGACAGGGGATGTTCTAAAAGGTTGGTGGGTATTACCGTGTTTAGTGGATCAATTTATATACAAATCTATTCACAACTAGTTCAACCTAGCAGCCATTTTGGAAAATGTCCGCCATTTTGTTTCCAGCCACATATTTCCGTGGAAGTCCACCTGGAAGTTGTTCAGAAAAGTACACTGAACATGTTGATACCCACACACCTTCTACAACATTCCATGCTTCATTCCCTCCAAAAATGGTGTTTCGCCCATTTGGTAAACCCACGGCGGTATGACGAGTAGGCCTCCACTAAACATCAATCTGTAATATGACCTGCGGCTTGCAGGAGTGTGTACAGCACATGGAGCTCGCATTGAGCTGGGTCACCAACTGGGATGGTCGACCGTGTGACCACTAGATATCCGCATTTGATGCAATATACTCTCTCGATGTGTGCTCGCCTGAGCCAAAATGCTCCAAATTACCATCCGGAATAACTGCATGTATTTCCGTTCAAGGTACTTCTCTCGTTAATAACATTCGAGGCCTCTGACGACGTCATCAGTCCTTTCAATGGGATCAATAATTATCGGCATCACATGCTGCGAAAGACCACGGTACTCTCTAATTCATCTGCACAATATATATTTCGAATCCAATTTGCAATGCAAACGACATCGAATATCAATCTCTCTTCTTGTCCTCTACTTCCTCAGTTTATGGGAGAAAAACATCTGCACTGTGAAAAGCATCGTTGGCGAGGACGTTCATTGCCAGTGCGACAGGTCGTCCGTATATGCCGTCATAGATACGGTACGTTTGTTGATATGTCATTTTAAACTCTTCTAAATTATTGGATGTAAAAATAAATCGAATAGATTGTTCCACACCTTTAGAGGAGTTAAAACAATCAGATTGAATTGGATAATTGTTCATGTTGATCAGATTTAGGACACTGATGGGTATAAATTGAATAGATTCAGTTCTTAAGTTTATCGAAAGTATGGCAGCAGGGAACAATCTATTAGATTCATTTTTGAATCTTACAATTTCAGGAGAGTAGTCTGAGTTCATTGATATATGTCTTTGCCAGCCTAAATCTTGGACATGAGAGCCGAGAAGACATTCCCCTAATGAACATAGGAAATTCAGGAGAAGTGATATCTTAAGTGATCGGGAAGACAAATATTCCTTGATATTACCTTTACTCACAGATAGAAGTACACACACTCAGATTAAGTAATATAATAACCCAAAATATCCTCGTGAAATGTATATTAAACTATTGCAAGTCTCACATCAAACTTGAATGAATTCGAGTTTTAGCATGTTTTGGTGTAGGCCATCATATATAGTTAGCATGAAAACAGCGATATTTTAGAAGGCAAACAGGACATGTTCATTTCTTGACATTACCTTCTCAATACGACAAATATTTCCGCAGCGATTTTTCTCCTTTTTAGGAGCCACCTTTGCTTACACTGTCGAAGTACACAGTGATGTCGTGTCCATTCTCATTCATTTTGAGCCTTCCTATCGTCTGCTGGCCCATGTTCCAACACTGTCACCTCCCATTTGATTTGACGTAACCAAACTGGCGACGGCAATGTTGGAACTTTGACTAGCAGACGACTAGGGGCTTTGAAGACCCTGAGTCATTTGCTGTTCTAAGTTCCAACAAGTTATCAAACGGGCGGAGACAATGTTGGAACTTTGGCCCGCAGACCACAGTGGGGCTTGAAAAATGAAAATATGGATTGATACGTCATCTGGCCACCAATTGGTCAAAATAACGCCCAGCCTTATTGATAATTTCGCTTGCCATCCCTGGAGCAGAACCGTAAAAACGATTGGTGGTTACAATTGACAAGTAGTCATCATTTTGACCAAGCGATGCCCATAAATTTTATATCATTTTGAAGATATGCAGGTTTTAAAATCTAATGCGTTCCCGTGTATTCAGTATTTCGTCGGACAGAAATATGTTTCTGATAAGACAGAAATGGCACCCACTGTTTCCGATGGCGTGGGTACTGTGCCTTTCACACAAACAAAGAAAAATACCAAAAACGCATGGATGCAGCAACAGTTACTGGGAATCTCCCCTACCCCATTCCCCAGATTGAAAGTCGCTCGAATGATAGGCTACACCTTGTAACCTTGTGTACTGTTTTATATTGACAGATTCCACGGAGCTTACCATCCATAGTGCTAGCAGTACTGGTGCTGACAGAGTTCCTCCTTTGGCTGACTATATTGATGCTTCTCTTTGCGAACAGGTACGACACATTGATATTTCGGTACATGCGTTACTGTTTCCATGTAATACAACTAGCCTTTATTAGACTGGCTCCAAGAGTTCAAGGAGAATGATCCAGCCGATTCACCGTTTAAAAACGGGGTTAATTTTGACCAAGAATTGGGTTGGAAGGGAACCTACCTATGATTTAGGGGTAAGATTTTGACTCAGAATAAGTCAATATTTTGACCCGGATATTTGGTAGGTTCCCAATGATGACCCAGTATATGCTGCAATACTGTAGTTCGGTGAATTTGATATTATTTTGCCTCAGTTGTTACTGGGGCATCTGCGTTATCTCAAAGCCCACGCAGCAAGCCGTAACTATGATCAGCAAAACTGTCGCCTGCAGTTCCCTGCTATGATTGTGACAACTGTGGCTCAAGGGCGCAACCACTTGTTGACAGTTGGATGGTGGGGCAAACGGTCGGCTTGTTAAAAGTTGGGGGTCCAATGAGAGGCTACAAATCACGCTACACAACAGTATAGGGAGCTCCACAAATTTGGGGGGTCCACACAAAAGTTTGTGGTCCTGACCCCCGGCGAACCCCCGGGGGTTGCGCCTTTGCTTTGGCATCATATAAATATTCTGTATTATGTAATCAAGTTATCAAGTAAATCAAGTGAAATGACCCAGTTGATACGTGGATTTCACAACAGATGCCGTGATTGCCTGTTTGCATTTAGAAGAAACCGATCGTCTTCAATGTTGGGATTAGGGATTTACCTGGATTCTCTCGGACAGCCATATTGCAATACAGCAATACGGCTGTTTCATGGATACGCCCTCGATGATCCCATCTTGTCGATGATGTTTCTGAGAGCCAGTAGTGCAGGTGGTGTCATCGCTTCCTCTGTTAATTCATTCCGCCATTTTTTCGAAGAACATATTTCTTCTGACCTCCAGATAAGGTTTGGGATGATAGTTACATCCACCCAACAAAGAAAATCCTTGTAAAAATATGCGTATTGACCCAAAATGATCACACTCCGAAAAAATTGTCGAATTGACTAGAATACTTATCAAATGGGCCATGGATAGAATCTAGAAAAATATTTGACCAGATTCTGGTCAACTTCGGAGAGAAACTTGTTAGCTCTTCAAATTTGACCAGGATCTAGTCAAATATTTGACTAAATTCTCTTCGTGGTCCATTTGATAAGTATTCTAGTCAATTTGACTAGATTTTTTTCAGATTGCAGGATACGTCTATTACGAGGTATCAGTTGTTGTCGTCTTTTGCGCTTTTCCCGGGCTGGGTTGGGCGAGACAAGAGTTTTATTCATGGAGGCGTGTTAGCTCCGTAGGTAGAGCGCCATAATTAAAATCAATAAATTGCGATTTCGAATCCATCCAAAGCCGGGAATGCTATGACCCCTAGGTTGTCCCACGCGACCCACATGTAGAAAGTGGGGACCCCCTGTAGTGGCTCGTGAAATGAAGTGAGCGCCGCATGTGGCTGCAAATATTGGGAAGTGCCCCGGGGAACAAGTTGAACTGACACACCGATACGGTGATGTGTCGGGAGCGAACATACAGAGAGGTGCACCATATGTGTTATATGAGCGTTATATAGGAACCATAAACCGTTCCTTATTTAACTAGCCTGCCCAATATTTTCTGTCTATTGATCAGGCTACATATAACACCAGGTATTCAATCAGAGAGGGCTATTAGCATTGAGCTACCACAGCCGATTTGACACTTTATCTCTATTTGAGCATCTCTTCTATCAACGTGTGATCATCTAGAGGTATTAGCTGTATATGCGACTAAAGTATGCGACTATTATAAAATGTACATTGCTTCATTGTTTATTGTGGAAATGAACTGAACTGAACAGAACTATCAGGTTCAATTATCGATGTTCAAGTCATATTTTCCTGTTGTGAGACACTGGCTCGATCCCTTCTCCGTCACCCACGCGAGCCATCACGTACATAACTGTACAACGACAGTATAGATCACATTTCCAGATCGTTTATGTGGGCCACCCTGGGGAGGCGCCTCAACCGAAACTTGGGAAGTGATCCATCGCACTGTACATACGTCTACAGGCCGAATCACCCAACAAACTCAAAACATTTCCAGTGCATGTTCGAAAATAAGAGCGTATGTGTGACGTTTCTCTACGGATATACTATTACCTTCACATGGTTCTATTGTCAACATAAAATAATAACGAAAAGTTATTGTGAATTAACGTTTTGGTAAACAGAAAGACACCACAATACAAAATTCACAGAACATTAGACTAAACATTTTGATGACGTTTCACTGACATTTTCGAGATTGCTGGGCGGGAGGTTTAGAATACATGCGTGAACACATATCAGAACAACCAATCAAGAGTGACAATGCATCTAAAGACTTCGCGAGTATTGAGTGAATAGGATTGTTGTTTTTTCTCATTTTGTTACAGGAAGCTCGAGTCAGATCGTGCCCTCGTTGTTAAGTTCTTCTTGCTCACAATGTCAGCCACCCACATCACGTTAATGGCTGGACTGTACGCTGTCCATAACGAGGTAATTACATGCACGATCCGCGCGGTTAATTCCGCTTCGGGAATATCATGTTCTCTTCAACGTATCAGAACTTCCCTAGCAGGCCCCCGGACCATTGAGCCAGTTCAGAGTTACAAATGCGCATGCTCACGGCTGAGGAGGCCGAGGGATTATAAAATATTCCCCCCATAGGGCTATCATCACGGCTCATTTTCAGACTGTCACAACTTTCCGGAAACGAACC
>JAODTT010780306.1:0-11017 GCA_025400115.1 Pentamera pediparva
GGTTCTCGCGGTCCCCCCATGACGTCACAGCGCGTGCTGTACAATGATAGTTGCTGCGACGTTTCGCATACTTATCGCCTGAATTACGAATTGCGGTTTGGATTACCTTAATGTACTATCCCTAAGGCACAATAATAAATGAAGTCATATTTACAGGACCTTTGGCCTTTAAATTTGCGCTGTACACATGTACATACTTCGAAGACCTCTAACTCGGTAGAGGTAAATCGTTTGAACGTCGTGTTTGGACATAATTTATTTTTTTCTCCTGATATCTGGCTTAGCTTCATTATACTTGATGTTGTAGGTGTCCTTAGATGCGCCGATTTCAGTCTTGCCAACATTGTTGTTGCGCTGAATGCGTTTATCTGATCAAAATGATAAATTAAACAAACGGAGAAAACGGAAAACGTATCAGATTGCTGCGGTTATTGGTTACTTTAACCTACAATTTTGTCGATCAATAGGCTGATCGACGTTTACGTGACAGATCTTGGATCACCCAGAACGTGGCAATGTCTCGCGCGCCCCATGCCCTTCTCTTTTCTGCTGATTTGTCTGCGCAGATCATCAGGTCAGAATACATGAAAAACTGACCCAATTACTTGACCTTTCGGAATTAGCGACCAAGCTGGAAGAAGTACAGAGGCGACAGCTGGTTTTACATCTGGGTGTACTTCAGGCTCCCGGGTGAACGGTATATGACAAAGGTCATGGGAGTAATTGGATTATCATAAGGTCGTTATCTGAAAAGCATATAGACTGCATCTGTTTATGAAGCGCCGACTGCACGGATAGACGGTTAGAGCATTCGGCATGGAGCATGAAGGCCATGAGTTCCTTGTTTTATGATACCAATGAATCAACGCAATGACAATGGGTATTATTTTTAGCAACGGTCTGCATTTCGAAATTCTGGATATGGTGATGGTCGTTGGAAATAAAAATTATAATCATAATAATAATCATTCATGAATAGCAGGTAAGTAGCTTGATATGTTTCATAATAATAACAGTTTTTGTTTATCCCATAAAACATTTCATTGATTTTCTTCAAAACAACTTTTTAGTAAGTAAACGCCATCGCCCAAAACATTACATGCGGCTCGAATGGATGCCACCTATCCTGCGCATATATCCAATGCCCTGAGATACTGCTCTATCAATGGTAATTGCATTACGTTACAGCGCAACAACACCTGTCATAATGTCGTCTTCCCCAAACGGTGTACTCCGGGGGGTACCTCTGACGATCATTGGGAAATGCAACGGCAATGTCAACACGGTAAAAACGCAGTAGAGGCTTCCCCAAACAGAGCTAATGGATAGCTGAAGTCAATGCAAATAAATCTGTTTAAGAAGTAATTCTCCTCTCCATCGGGTCTATAGGCACTTTGGATGGGGATGACGGTGCTTTCAGTTTTGTTGGTACCAAAAGCACTTTTTACCGATGGTGATGATTCGAACGAGCACTGACGGAGATGGAAGGAACTACGAACCAATTACTTCAACAATGGGTGCAGGTTACCGGCTATTTACGAGGAGAATAAATCATGGCTAGTGCGAAGTCGGTCTTTAATTATAACATGCTTGTTCGGTGTTCCTCCTACAACCGATGGCAATTCCGCAGGGTCTTGATGCCCTGTTCGCCAAGGCAATTCGTTCTTTTGGAAAAGTTCCCTGACCCCAGCTGGCGGATCCGGGAAGAAAGACCCACAGCATTCGCCGACTGTCGTAAACGCCAGCCTGGTGGTGCCATCCATTCAAATACACATCATATACCACTTATGTTGTAAATGGTTGCAGGGGCGCAATCACTGATGAGTTGTTTTGTCTGAGATGACAATCGGGGGAGGCAGCCTTCGCAGTACTGTACTCCCATCGGAAGCATTTAGGCGCATGTTTCGCATGTATTAGTAGGATGGCACTGTTGGGGGAGGGGTCGAGTTTACTCTCCACGGCGGTCGGGCGAATGGTGTGGCATCATTCCTCGAAGCCAGCCTTCAGTTATTCCCCTTGAAACCAGGGGGATTTCAGTCCTAAAATACATGGTTCTCCGTCTATGTCAGTGTCTGATGTGTCTAGTTTACCGACCTCGAAATATTATTTTCGGCCAGTTATATCTCCACCTCACATTCTCTTCCTCTCACAGGAGGGTCCCATTGTGTCAGTCTCTAAACACATAAATTGCTCTGCGTAAAACTATGAACTCGGGGCAGCATTTCTGTTCCAAGCGTGCATTACGAGTGCAACCGTTTTGATCGAAATCACACAGTGATTACGAACGATACGTCCATGGGGTGTTGAATCCCCTCCCACCCACCACTTTCCCAATGTTCGTACAAACAAACAATATTACGGTTCGCTTAATCAAAATATTAGGCCATCGAAGATTCAATCGATATTTAACTCCAGCCTGTATGCCCGAATCCTAAGTTTTCGCGAATAGACATGGCAGTTTGCGCTGTAGCAGGCCGAGTACAGATATGAACGATATTGAGGTTGAGATTTCCTCGCCAACTGAATATCCTCGGGCGAAAGCTGCAATAAAAATATCTTGCGAAAATATTGACAGCGATTGAGAATAACTCCATTAGGTAACAATCGTTTAATGTCATCCCTTCCAGTGATGTGCTCAAGGTGTAATTCCCTGTATAATGCTAGCGCAGAGGATAGACACGATCAAATAATTTCATGCCTACGAATCGAGAAGAGAGGATTTGGAAGAGCCATGCAATTACGGCGATGAACAGACGAAGAGGTTCATCGCTCGCGTACAGTTAAGTTGCTCTCTTCGCCACAGTGAGCTGAATATCGGCTCACACATTTCGTGGAAATGCCGTTCGCATTTCTGTTTGACCTGAATCCTATGGCAGACAGGCAGAATGAGGAGAAATAAACTGAGTGAAGGGAGATGCTGTGGAGTTGATGTTCGAAGACAAGCCACTTTATGAAGTTATTAAACTTTCTCGCGCAACTGCTACTTATAGAACTAAATCGAGTTTAGACCTTTCAAAATGTTATATTACTACTAAATGAGATGCTTATCTGTGTCTCTATACTCTCCAAATGATGGAGTCTGATGGAGATGAACTAATGGTTTGCCCAAACTCATATCCTAGCGTTTCTGTACAGCGGGCGAATATTCGGAAGTGTCCGCAGACTGATATACCATCAAAAATCTATTGCAAGAATGTTGCGGTAAATGTTTCATTGAGCAGAGCAGAATACACATTCCTGATGTCTTGAAAAGTTCTTCCTTTTCGCATGGGCAGCAGCATCTGCAGACACAAGACATAACAAGTTAACTGATGTTCAGATTGAAATCAATGTCACGATGAGCTGCATGCATGTTAAAGAAAGAAATCAGATGGACGTACTAGGTAATATAGGTTGAACTTACCATTATGCCCGTGATTACGGAAACCCCCCTACCACAGTACGTGTTAGGAACCATGTCCCCGTAACCTATAGACAGGAATGTTATTGAGACGATCCACATGGCGTTAAGGATCTCGCTGTTGTCGTTGTCATGGTATCTGAAGAAGATGAGATACAAGAGATAGCATTAAACGAAATTCTTCATAACAAACATGTATTATAACATTTCTATCGTCCTGAAATACGTACGATGAGCATGAATAATTTGACTGTTGTTATTTTTTACCTCACAGAAAAGTACATTGAGGAAACTGAATCCATAGACCGAAAGGCAGACGATACGACGCAGCTGGTTCGGTATACCTAACATGCATAGTCAGTTAGTGACATGGCAGTAAGAACCGCGGGAACCTATGTAATAACTGAGTCAATGGGAACATATACCTCCGAAAACGGAGATTCGGATCAGGAAAATCACTTTCACGAATGATGAAAATGACGGAATTCATTGACCTGATACTATCAGTTTTTCTGCCTTCGAAGGTGCAAAAAAGCAGTATTCACTGTGCTCGGCGGCATTCACTAACTTCTAGAAGGAGGCACGCGCACTCTGCGTGAAAAAAAAAATATTCTAACGTTCTTGGCATCGTACAATTTTGTAACGATCGTGTTATAAAGTGACTTACAATGATTACATGAGTACCGTATTACTGAAGAATGCTGCCGAATATGTCAATATTAACTATATGTTATTTCATAAGATGGTGGAGACCACTTATTCGACAGAGACCGCACTAGCGGCCCTATTACGTGATACGGTCGCTACTACAGCCACCCACCGGAAAACTGCGAGCTCACATGAAACAAAAGTGCACCGAAATGAGATACGACCGTGTATCGATGGGGATTATGGTCAAGTGTACATTTCTGCGATATTAGGGGCTTGCGTGAGGAAATTTGGCAGTATATCACGATGAAATAACCGCGTGTCGGGTGCGAACGACATGAATGGTCATGGTTAAGTAACCACCAAAGTCTTCCCGCGCATCCCATGAGCTTAGCTGGAGCAATTTGAACGTAATTACGAAAACTAAATAATGGATGCGCTCATCTTATGTCTATACTGACGATGTAGGCCCCGTCAAATTACGTTCCCTAGATCCTTAAGAATCCTTCTGCAGGTGCCAAAGAGGGAGGTACCATGCTGTGTCCGTTCTGCGGGCTTTCTCAGACACACATGTAATGTGTATAAGAACGTAACGGGAAAGTTAGTCTGTGTGAGGCATAATGAGATCATATGAAAGAAATGCGTGTTTCTCTTTGATATTTTTGATTTCTTCAAGGCCCAAATTCGCCGGTGTCTATCCACTCCTTGGCATACTGTACAATGCAGTCGTCATGAACAGTTTTACGTCAGGAGTCCATGAGAGCATGGGTAAGACGGGGAAACTCAACGGCACACCTTCTCCCACTCAACCCTATTCTGGGCCAAGGCACTGCCATTGGCTGCGAGGTCGCTGCACATAACTTCAATCCAAGTTTTCCAAGGCCTACCTCTACATCGCCAGCCAGCCACCCTAATCTTCCGGGACTTATTCACCCAGTTACTGTCAACCATCCTCTCAACTTGACCAAACCACCTCAGTCTACCCATACCTATTTGGACACAATCTCGAATTTTAGCTAGACCTGGACGATCCCTTCACTACTCAGACGACTTCTTATCTTTCAATTCCACACCACACATCCATCTGATCATTCCCATGCATATCAAAGTGTCTTTGGTTTAACCGGGTGGATAGTTAGTGGCGTTGAACTCTGAATCTAAATCTTTAGGTATTCTTTCAGAGATGTGAGAGAGAGAGGTACACACTACCCAATCCTGACGATGATCATTCTACAGGCATCGCAGTTACGTCGGTCTGTGTATATGTCCAGTTTGGGTAATAAATGTAACAACGCTATGGGAAAGGTAATGAAAACATCATCTCTGCATGACGCAAGCCAAGATAATATGGAGGAATCTCGCATGGAAAGGCATTGCTCGATTACAGATCTTCTGGGTAGCAACAGCAGCATAACCCCAACAAATGTTACTGTTTGGCTGGGTTTAACATTATGCGTCTTTGTCAAAATACGGGGCAGGCCTATGACTAATATCAGAAACAACTCGTCCTACTTCGCATCGTTCGCGGTTTTCGAGGAATATATAGCATCATTTACGCCAGGCCTCTAGACGTATAACAATACTATACCAGCTATCTGGCTATAGTCCCTAGTCACCTGCCTCGCAGTGCCCAGGGCGACCAATTGCCCTTTTAATTCTACGCATGATGGGGCAGACATATGCTTCAACATATTGAATCTGCACGTTGTATAAATTACATCCTCACTTACTGTTTAATTCGTCTTTCGACACAGAGAAGTAGAGCGCCTATTGATAGAACCGACCACTGAGCTGAATTATTAACATACAAAGCGAATCGATCGTTAGTGAGAATACTCAGAGACGAAACAGGCTTCTTCAAAAAGAATATTGGTACCGTTCGCGGTGCATACAAACATTTGTAACTCGTAAAACCTATACAATTCTGCCGATATGTGAAATACAGTCAATAACAATGACAATAAAAATAAATCTTTTTCATATCCAGCTCTCCGATATTCATTTGAAAGCCGGAATCACAGTTATAGCATATACCATAAACATACTCAACACGCGTAATACCGCAATGCCGAGAGAATAGAATAGGGAAAATATAATGTATTAGACTAGCTTCGATCGCGCTCATTCTCACTGCGCAGGTTGACAGGTAGGCTATTAACATTGGAACAATTCCGGGTATGGGGAACGTGAAATTCAGTCGGCCTCTGTCAGAGGCTCTTCACTTCCTATATCAGAGTGTGCAATAGCACAAAAGAGCACATGTACGTGAATACCACGACAGTTATGGTTGCCCTGCCTAATACTAACCACACAATGAAATTTGAGCCTCAGTGATGTGTTTACCAGCCAAGCTGACTCAATATTTGTTTTTCTGTGCACCACCCTCGGTTGAATTCGTATCGAAGAAATTGATTTGATTGTATATAAAAAAAAAATGAGACGATTTTAGTTGAAATTGAATAAATTTTGTTTTCACCTTTCAACTCATAATGAAGTCAATAATCAATAAAACGTGTATAACGCATTTTGCCACCTCTCATTCACTTACAGCTAACCTAGACAGTCTACATAATAACTTGCATAGACATATATTATCTGTTCATCACGATTGCACATTTTGTACAGTAATCAGTTCAATTATTGTGTTACTCTAACACAAAACAAACGTATATAGGTGGTGATCGAATCAGTGCACTTTAATTCATCGAAGATAGACTGGCTGGCCATGCCAGCAACAGTACGTTGAGTTCGATTCTATAGGAAACCACTACATTCTGGATCATCTAGAGCTTTCGAACTGCCAAGAAAGTTAAATCCAGAGGCGAGTTTGTGCCAATCCCCCAAAAACGGACCACTTCAGACCTAACTTATCCTGCTCGCATATAGGCCAACGCTCAGTTGCATCAGCACAGCTATGTTAGGCCTAGATTGTTTCTTCAGAGCTTTTTTACCAGTTTTCGTAAATCTCTTTCAATCAATCTGGATGCGTTGTTTCGACTCAGTGAATTATTGAAGAATTGTGAATGACGGTAACAGTAATGTATTCAACCAATTTTCTCGGCAGAACATAATATGCTCACCTCCATCGTGCGTGGTTTGTCGAGTCTAAACATGAGGGGTAAACATTAACCTGGTGATTTTCTTGTCACACTAGAAGGAATTGGTGCATGTGTATAGTTTCATTATGGGTCGTTTTGAACATTATCAATGGAAATATCCTCAAAACTACTCATTTTCAGCAATATATTCTTCCCAGTGCATTTATCCTTCAAGGCTTTCGCGGACATCACCACGGCAATATCTTCAAAACTACTCGTTTTGAGTACCTTCAAACGTGTTTTCCAACAGTGAATTTACCATACAGACATGTGAAGTGAAATACATTTGCGCAGAGAACATGTCAGCCGTTGCGTTGCCTCTCTACGTTCTACGGAACGACTGGAGTCAATAACGTACAAGTTATATACGAATAATATTCGGGAATAGTCGTCATAGCGCGTTTTTCAAGGATACCTAGAAATCCCGTCTCCTGCAGGCACAAGTAGGCCTACGCCGTTACCCCCGCGATGAAACTACCTCGTCACCGAAATGTCAATCGTAATGAGATGCAAGAAGAATGCCAGTGCATATCCAGTCGTCATTAGAATTCAGAGAAGACCTATACTACTGCAGAGATGGGACCTTGTACACTGAATTTATACGACGCATGTAGTCAATGTATTTGCATTTTGCAAGTAGATAATCAGAAGTTCGTTCGATAGGCCTGTAGGCTGTGAGGGTACTAAGCACAATCAAGTCGCGGTGCGTTAAAGGATAATGGAAGTGTGGAACATATATATATATATATATATATATACTAAGAACATGTAACTCATAATCTGACTTCCAGTCTATGGGGCAGTAAAAATGAGACAGACCAATCATTACGCAATGTCTTCATGACATCACGGCGGAGAAAAGGAAGGCCGTCTCAATGCAAAGCAAATGTAAAATTACCTTTTCTTCATTCTCGAGAATGGTTAACCTGATATGAATGGAAACTCAAGGATCTTCCAATAATATACAAACGATACGCTGCAATTTAATTAGGAACTTTCTCCTGACATGTATTTGGGAAAAATCCGCACGTGTGTAACTTCTCTGGCAGTCTGGTACTTGTTATTTACGCGTTCTTTTCCGCGCATATCTTCGGCCCCTGCATTCAGGACAAAGTTTGCGCGCATTACTAACAACGCTGTGTGCTCAGAAAAAATAGGCGGGGCTTCATCTGAAATATCTCCCGGGACTGTTAGTTCTGTTGGGTGATCCCATGTCCTGACAGCCAATCAGATATCTTCATTGAATGAAAATGACGTAACTGCCAATCGAAAACTGACACTGACAGTTGATCGAATCGCACCCTCTGTTATGGTAAGGGATTAAGTTGGAGACTAGGTCTATCCAACGGGCAATTCTTGTTTAGAGATGTTCACCGGACTAAGCAAAATCAGTAAGTTCTCACCGGCAACTGTCCAACAAGGTGTTTCCTGAATAATTGAATGTCTAATGTAGGCCTATTCCATCGTGTTCTTTTTTGTGAAATAGGGAATAACACTTCAGAGGGACAATGATCGGGACCACATATAACGATACCACCTAATCATCGGACTGACCAAGGTCGATATGTGACTGTTTTTTATCAGTTCGGTGCATCGGTCGAGTATACTCCAATAAGAGCAGCCAATCAGAAAACGCATTGTTAGAGGTAAGAATGGACTGTGTTTTAACAAGCGTGGCGTCGGGTGGCATAATGGATTACACCCACGTTTTGCGTAGGGGAGAGGGGACTAGAAACGCAAATAACATAACGCATGGTTGACAACGATGAATTATTTGTCACATTCGGCGTGCCGTGGTGAATCTCAAGCCCGCCTCAAGGTTAGAAGCTAAAATGTTACCCATGTTTCGGGAAAATCCCATCACAACTCCAAAGCCTAGTTCACGCTTCATATAGCTTCAGGCGGAATGTATATATGTAGCCTCCCCATTTTTAGGTGACCAATAATAGGGGCAAATGAGGCCCGTCCATAGGAATATACATGCAGGAAGGTAACTGAGCACAATAGCGTGAGCTTCGAAAGCGCAGTCAAGGTGGAAACTATCCCCCAAATGACCCCCCACTGCTAAGGCTACGTGGCCTCATCTACCCCGAAGCTCTCAAGGTAATGTATATCATACAACAATAATAGCCATTACAATTCATTCTAGAACTAACTTATGCATTTCTCGCAACCAGCCTCAAATTTCCACCTGATTTATTCTACTGTTCAAAAAATATAGGCCTAAGTAAACGTGACGAACAAATAAAATGACGGAGAAACACAATATATGAATAGAGTACAGGTCAACGTATATGTAAAAATTATGCTGCAATATGTGGCGTAATGTGAGTTTTATTTTGACCGATCATAGTTTGCAGTTTTGTGAAACTCACGAAAGGTTGTTAATCATCAAAAACGATATCTAGTAGTAGTAGCCTACATCAATATCGGTTACTCCATAAACATTTGGAATTGATGTCAAACTATGATGAAGTATGGGCCTAGTACCCAAATGACTCACAACAACAAAACGTGCATTCGACCCTAATTCGTCAGAACACAATCGGTCGTGAGGTACACACAGCACTGCCAACTGCCACTTTCAGACATATCGGGTGAACAGTTATGACGTCAGTGCTCGTGAGGGAGATTTTTCCTCTTGTCAGAAACTGCAACCAACACTCTGATGTTTTCTCCAAAAATAACCGCCATAGTATATGGGGCACTGTTGCGTAAGAGGTGTGAGGTCATCCAGAGACGACGGCTCTAGATTTGTGAGTCAGTTTTGACCCCGGAATCGTGAACTAGATTTACGAAGTGTCCAGAAAGACAGTCTCGTTCTTGTATTGGACTATGGAACCTATACAAAGCTGACAAGGATGCCAACCTGTGATACTTGTCGTGATACGTTGTCAACTATGCGTCAACAAAGTGAAATATTGACCACCGATCGGCCAAATCACATGACAATTGCAAAGTTACCACTGAATAATCAGAATTAATTATTCGTTGTAAAATTGCGATTTGGGTCAATCAGTGGTCAACGATTATTTTTGTTTGTCCGACACATGATTGAACACGGCGTTTTAGACGGCACTGTAGTTGTGACGAGTGGTCATTGGCGTATTGATTGATAACTGGGGAGGGGAGGAGCAAATCTGTTAGAATTAAGCACATCTCGGACCAAACCGCCAGAACATCCTTCAGCCTCTCAAACGAAGTGTATTTTGTTCGAACGTGGTCTCTGTTATGACAAGGGATTGATGTATGGATGAGGGATGAGTATTGGCCCATACAGCGGATTATTGTTCAGAGGTGCGTATCGGCCTATCGCGGAAACCTAGTACTGTACGGGTATGTAGTTTGCTTAGGCTAAGCCTAACGTACGGGCGGAGACTGCGTATCGCATATTCCAACAATATACATGGGGTAACGAACTTACATCCCCTGTTTATTGTTGTATTAGGTAATGAAAGAACTCCATAACTTTTGGGTAAAGGTTTTACATTGAATATACCTAAATTTCACGTAATTTCAGTAAAATTTCCAAATTATAATTTATATGAATGTAACTGAAGTTTTGGAGTTCTGTTTTTACTTTCTATTTTATGTGAGTGTGCGTTATGGTCAACGTGGTAGCTCTTGGCATCTACATTGAAGAATTCGCAGTATTCTGTCATTTATTAGGACTTTGAGAGAATTTTCCGGTTGGCAAAAATACACACATAAAAACATATTTCCCACGCCATGTTCAACATTGACAGAATGAATTCACCAATACAGAAATACCGATAACGAGGTTAGCCCAAATTGCATGAAGAATAGCTTGTGACAAAAACGTGCCATGCAATAATTGGACAGTAAAGATACTGCCAATAGTAATGCACAG
>JAODTT010780417.1:0-11015 GCA_025400115.1 Pentamera pediparva
GGCTTTCTTCCTTCATTATAACTGACCTATTACATAAAATAATAAATGATGAACTGAATTCTGGACTTGGGATCGATGGATTGTGAGTTGTCCTGTGGCTGACATTATGTCAACCATCATTTGAACTGTGTCAGACGTCCCATCAAAGTAAGCAAACCGCATAGACCTGATTAGGCTTTCGGATAAAATTTCCCACATACTTTAACACTGCACGCCTGTCTTGCTCTTATCGCAGGATTGCTGGTCTACAATTTCGGGCTCAACTACAACCGTTATAGCGTTATGCCGGGCTACCCCAAATATATACGGAGCGCCAATACGGACTTTAACGCGTTATCGGATAATACAGTGGACATACAGGCAGCGATGAAGTGGTCTGACGGGAACTATTATCTTCTATCTGGTGACGACTACTACCGGATGCGGAGTCAATCTGAAGCCCCTCTGCCGGGCTATCCGCGGTCACTTAGTCGGGACTGGTTCGGGTGCGATATACTCGAAAATAGGAAGTAGGCCTAGATATTTTCGCTACTATTTATAGTGTAATTTATTGTGTATAGATGTGTGAATTCTTCTCCGTGGTGCAATCTCTGAACGAGTCATACCAAAGACTTAAGAATGGGACCAACTGCTATTGAGCGAGGTCCCAAAGAGGCACTATCGCCCAGCAACACCCGACGAATAATCGACGGCGCCGCGTGTATGACGTCACGACAGAAATCGTCCCACGGTATATTTAAACTAATTTCCCTTCGATATATCACAATGACGATATACCGTGTCGATATCAAATTGCACTGGGACGGTTTTTCGTCGTGACGTCATGCAAACGTCGCCGTCATTATTTCGTCAGTTGTCACCAGGCGATATTGCCTCTTTAAGCAATTGAGTGGGGGAAACAATCCAATATGGTGTACCTCACCACTGGAAAGAGGGCATGTGCGCCGGTCGAGGGGCAAAACCATGCCTATTCTTCGGGCCATTTTCCAAATCCTCACAGGCCAGGTTCCCCTCATGACGTCACAGCGCGTGCTGTACAATGATAGTTGCTGATACGTTTCGCATACTTATCAGTCGAATTACTAATTGCGGTTTGGATTACCTTAGTGTACTATCCCTAAGGCACAATATTAAATGTTTCCCTAATGCAACATCTCAGTTTAGAAGACTTATAAAATATATGCGATCGGATTTAATTTCATGCTGATTAGATTAGGTTCACTGATTCATTTAGAATCGTAATACATCTAATAGATCTAGTTTTTCAGTATATCAAATGTGTGGCAACTAGGAACAACATATTAGATTTAGGTTCAAACACCGATCATCAGATCATTGAAGAGAGCAAAACAGACACAGGGTCTGTTGCCATAGAGCCTACTTAGTCAACATGAACTCATAAAACATCAATAGTGGAATATTTATTGCTTTGAAAATATGCTCGAAAGTCGCAGTCACAATTCACATTAGTCGCTTCTTGCGCCGATAAAGCAGTCAGGTAGGGGCGGTGGTGTATCCGCTGATCTGTTACCATCAGTGTGGGGGTTGCTGTCAATGGAGTTCCCTCGATAGGGAGACCCAGGTTTCCCCGATTCGTGAAAATGAAGTTTACAAATGTTTCTTAAAATTTTCTCACATTTTTCACCAAATCTCCCCAGTCTCCACCTGCCCGATTTTGTCAGATTTGTCTCCCCGATAGAGCATGTCAAGGGGCATTGTATTCCCTGAACCCCCAGAAAGTACGTTATTCTGTGTAACCGACCTTTGTACATAAATGATTAGATATGTCTCCATACCACGATGATTTCTCTTTTGAGACACAATTGTAGTTGAAATTTGAGCGAAAATTAGAGGGCGCCCTCCTGAGACACTTCTATATAGGCACTATCACTTTGTACTTGCTCCTTCAAAAGTATATTTTTTATTTCAAAACCACTGTTGTAAATATGTGTATATAATATGTTATTTCATGTTTGAGATTTCGTTTTTTTTTCATACTGACATAGTTTAGTGCGCAATAAGTAGCGCAATTGTTTTTATATACACGATGAGTACCTTATTATTTCAATTTTTGTAAATGTTTTCATAGAAATGTTTCACGAACTTCACCTCAGTCTTTTTATTTCCTGCCCTTACGAGGAGCTAACGATTCTTAATTTATTGCACACTTTTGAAGTTTCATATTTATTGCAATCCTTCAAAGAAAATAATATTGTCATCACTTTTCATTCAGTATTAGGGCGTTTGAAGGCAAAAGTCGTAATGTTGTACATATATGACTCGAACTCGCATATTGATAGACAGATGAATTTCGAAATATATGTTCTTATGCATTCATTTGTTTGTTTACCAGCTCACTTAAAGCTTGTTTTCTCCACATCACATTGACCCCTGAATGAGGGCGAGATTCTATGATAGCCAGTTTGCTATTCCGCCTTAAATTCGTCAATGTAGGTTACAATAGCAACAGTTGCTATGGTAGCAATTATGGCGATTGATGAAAAAATGGGGAAGAGAGTTTTACCCTATATGACAGAAACCCATGGGTGTCAAATGGCACGGTAATAAGGTGCACTCAAGCATGTGCCTGTTGATGGGCGTGTTTGAGTAAGTGATGTGTGTAGGCTATTTATTTTTGTTTGAGCCACTGTCATAATTCAGTGTTCATGTTTTCGCCGGAAAATCGAGCTGGGAACTTTTGCACAAGCATAAAATGTCGCAAAACACACATTTTCCTATATAATTCTAAGGCGAAGATTTGTTATGGTGTTTTATTCCCGTACGAAGTCGGAGGAATATATGCAGTTATGACAGTGTATGTGTGTTCGTTCGTATGTGACGCCTGGCTGAAAGTTGGACCACACCTGTAGATAGAGATCAAGTTCATGGAAAATCCGAATACCTTGTGAACACGGTACGTCTAGAATGCTTGATCCGATAAAGTTGAAATTTAGTATACTGTAAAAAGGTAGCTTTCTCATGAGAAGAATATGCAAGATGTATAGAGTGAAATTTCACTCGTTGAGTAGTGCCTTCAGTTATAACCTCCTTGAAGAGAGATATTGTTCGCTCTTTCCGTGTGATTTTTTCACAATTTCGGAGTGATTGTTTGCCTCACTGCTCGGAGGAATGAATGGTTCACAGATGGTGTTTTCAGAGTGTAGGGATTATGCACTCATTATGGGAAACCGACATACTTAGTAGGAACATCCAGTTGGGGTCGGTGTATTGTGTTCACAAGCTACAATTAGCCCACTAGAACGCCATGGTCCACACCGAAAAAAAGGGGGCTTGTACTTCCCATGCACGGAATGAGGCGATGCTTCTTCGGCGATACAAATATGGGGTGATGGTGGGGTATTTATTGCACTTGAGCGCCCAGCGAAAAGGCAACTCGTACCATTTGGTAGTAATTGGTGTTACCCGACCAGAATTCGCAACACGTACCATTTGGTAGTGAAGATTTGTGTTACCCGACTGGCATTCGCAACACGTGCCATCTGGTATATAGTAACAGGTGTTACCCGGCCGAGGTTCGCAAGACGCAACATTTGGTAGTATTTGGTGTTACCCAACCGGGATTCGAACACCGGCCTCTCTGGTGGGAGTATATCGATTCACGTGGAGACTCCGGTCTGCGGCGTCTACCTCTGAGTCGCCGTCGTTATCCGGCGTATTTCTGTATACGATTATCTTTCTCACGATTATGATGATCGCAGGTCCGATAATAAGACACATCCCTACTAAGCTAGTCCACTCCGGAGTATAACCTAGGAAAATGGTGGTGATAACAAGAACAAACACCGAATCCGTCAAGATTATCAGCGAGACATACACGGCGGGCTGTATAGAACACGCATACGCGTACAAGAAGAACCCTGCGAACGCGAAAATAGCATAAAGGATGATTCTAATTCTAACCAATACGCAGCTGGGAATCGACCACTCATGGAACAAGGTCGCGGGCATCGCAACGATGACCGCTGTCAAAATATTAGGGTAAAATACTATATTAATAACGTCGATATTTTCTTCGCTCATCGCTCGCAGTACCACGGATACCAGCGCCGTACTGACCGCCGAGACGAACGCCAAGAGTGACTAGCACTTTGAAATTTTGAGTCTCGAGTTAATTCCGACAATTAATGACGTCCTCGCAGTGCATGCAACAATGCTTAAAGCGCTCACTCGGCACATTAGCAGTTATGAATTTGACAAGTCCTTACTATTTACCAAGGGGCTTGAAACTGCGACTAGCTACCGAGTCGACGGGGACGTCAGGTGATGATGTTCGGTGTAGCGTAACGTGACGTCACAGTTGCCAGTTGCGCATAGATGGTTTGGGGTTTATCCACTGAGTCACGAGTTGATTCCGAGGGAGGGCTGGTGTTATCGCAGAGCGCGTGGAGCGCTTCTCGCGCCAAAACGATTAAAGGCGTGTACTTTGCTGATATGCCGTTGAACAATCAGTTACTAAATACCGATGCTTTCTCTCCAGTCAGTCACGAATGCCGGAAGCTGATTTTCGTTGACTGTCGTTTCTGGAATTCGACATCTGTAGAAGCGACTATTCGTCGCGAATAAGATCCAGCTAGAATCCACAAGCAGTTCCCCTCCTTGCAAGTTCGGCGGCGATCGATGTTCCTCTTGCGCTCACTCGAATGAGCGAGTTTTACAAATGGGTTTATTCACCAGCATGAGCTGAGCCTAGGTAAATGGGAATTTACGTGACGTTTCCCCGTGGCCAAGTGTGTGCTAGTTGCTCGATATATCTGGTAGATACCGGTGGATGTTGTCAGGCTATTAATTGTCCTGGTCCACCCCCCGGATATGCCACGTCGATAGTTCTGTAGAGGTGCCTCATAGTAGAATGCCTTACGTGTTGATGTCAACTAGTGGTAAAACGGTCGTCTAAAGAGATTAAGTTGGAATACGGGGTCGAAGAGACGCATTTGAAACGCTTTAAATATAGAGGGTGCCATCCATGCGCATACGCTACACGGCTTCCTTCCTTTGAGAGCGTCTTTGTCACCGATGTCCAGTTGTCAGTTAATTTAGGTCACCGAACCTGCGGATATAAGAAAAAACATATCTTATTGGTATGGATTTGCTCAGTTAACTGATTGGCAGGCTTTAATGGTGAACAAGACTTTTAGAAAATCCCTATGGAAGGAAGAGTCTCCACCGGCTTGCGGAGAGAGCGGATCTTGAGAGATTTTTGCTACAGCTACAGGTTCGCGACGAGAGGAGTCATGCGAATATTGGATTTGCTAGCAGAAGGATTGAACCCTCCTACAATTTCCTATGAAACTTCCTATGAAAAATACATGGGGAGTTTCCCATAGGATTTCTGCCCACGGGAAATGGACTTCCAATGGTACATTTCATAGTAAATGCCACAGGAAATTTTCCGTTTGAAAAATCCGATGTGGTACAGCATGCCTTCTTACATCCTGAAGTCATTATAAACATAGGAACAATTCCATGTTAATACCGTTCTAGTGGTCAACATAGTGACATACATACATCAAACCCCTTGCTTTCCTGTTAAACAACAAGGGTGTTATACGAAAAAGGTTGTAAATGAGACAAATTCCAGAATGCAGGAAATGTTAGGTAACTGCAGGACAGTATAATAGTCAATGTGACAAATTTCATAAGATTTTTCGCCTCAAATTATCCAGCATCAATTATTGTATTTCCAAGTAGCAATCCCACTTTCTCATCCGTTTCATGCATGCAAATCGGAAATAATTATTTTCACCCATTTTATAATTCGCACACTTGCAGCAATGTGTGTCGGTGCACGATCTTCCCCCTGTTTGGCGTACTGACGAATCTGCTCTTTTGTCAATTTTGAGTTAGATGGGTGTCTTGCCTGAACTTGGGGCGTAGTATCTAATGGCGTGGGTCCCGTAGTCCAAAAAACGACGGATTCAGCATGATCACTGATCGTTTTTTGACTGATCCTCTTCTTCGTGGAATTGCTTCTCGCGTAGGGACGAATGTAGGTTTCGTCAACATTAAGTCAATACAGCATATTTGTATGAGGTTTTCAATACGACACATTTTCCATTTCGCGTAGTGGCGAATGGGTTTCGCACGTGTGGCGAATCTGTTACCACGTGATCAAAACTGACCATTTCCCAATTTCACGTGGTGACAAATGTAGGATTCGTCAAAACGCAATACAACGTCAATGGCACCGCTATCAATAATATTCTTGGGAAACGAAAAATTACATTTTCGCGTAGTGACGGATGTGTGACGAATCTATACTACATCGATATTCTCCATTTCGCGTAGTGGCGAAGCATATCATAATATGGGGAATGTTCATTTCATAGTCAGAAAACGTACTAAACAGAAAAATATAACTTGTTTCCTTTCACTTCGACCCCACTGACTGGGAAATTACAATTGCTTACCATTCGATACAGCCATTTAAAACCCTAAAATCTTCGAACGGCGATTTCTCGAAATCGACATAATTTTGCATATTCGTCACTACTAGAAAAAGAGACGAGTTTCGGTTCAATCAGACATTGCGTTGGATAATTTTTGCGCAAACACTTTTTCCGGCGGTAGCGGAGACTCTGACGGCTACACACTCCAGACAAAAATATCCCCGAACATGCAGTACTTGTGTCGCAGGGATATGATGACCGAAATTATTGATTATAGGCCTAATGAATTTGCTGCTCAATTTCTGCAAATTTGGCGCGCTTTTGTGCGCAGGTAATACCCATAGAAACAGTACTCCTATGTTTTTCCCGCTCGAAGGAAGAAGAGTTTTACCATGATATCCTATTGTTTGCAGGAGAACTCGCTTTGCCAACCTGGCGTGTTGTTCCTCGTTGAAAGGTCCAAATAGCCCCATATACCAGCGGATCATGCAGTTATACCTGCACGAAGTGTGTAGGTTCACGTCGAAGGCAATTGAGGCGGGAGGGGTCCTAAAAGTGGCAATGAAACCCGGCAAGAAAACAACATTAATTTGTACAAATAACAAAGACATAATATATGCAGAATACAAGAAGAATGGCCGATTTGTTTTCAATAAAATGTCCAAAGAGAAGTGCAAAATTCTCGCGCGCCACCTGCGCAGTGGTGATTTCACATTTGCGTTGTGTTCATCTGAACATTGCTGCATAAATTTGTGCAAAATTTGACCTTTCATGACCTCATGATGACCTACACTTTCGTCGGAAACCAAGGTAGTCTACACCGAGCAAGTTTCATTGAAGTTCAGGGGGAACAATGTTCCCCCCAAAAACATGACCCCCAGTCGACCCCAAAAACAATAGAGCTCATGTACTCCCCATACTCGGATCACGCACTCTGGGCTCATCGTGTTAACAAGATTTTCAGACTTCGACCTCGAGGAATACAAAATTGCATGAATTTTGTCCCCATTCATTAAGTTTCGTTTAAATCCGAGAAACGAAATTCCGCATAAAATATGCAAATTAGCGCCCCCGGCAATTCAACGATACCAACTTTCGGTCCATCTGATATTTTATAAGGGCGGACAAGTTTGCGTTGGATAGTTTTGGCGCTAACGCCTACTTTTCCCGGCGGCAGTGGAGACTGCGGCGGCTACACACCCAAAACCATAATCTCCCCAGACACTACTCGTGTCCCACAGATATGAGGAGACAAATTCATAAATTAAATACATTTGCTGCTCAATTTCCGCAAATTTGGCGCGACATGCGCGCAAATAATACCTATAGAAACAATACTCCTACCAGCGGATCATGCACATATACCAGTGTGGAGGTTTACGTTAAATGCACATGCGGATGGAGGGGTTCCTGAAAGTGGCATCGGAATCCGGCAAGGAAACAACATCAATTCGAACAAACTACAATGACATTATTAGCCTGCATGCAGAATACAATGTCCAAGAAGAAGTGCACATTTTTCGCGCGCCACCTGCGCAGTGGTAATTTAACATAACTTGGGTTGTGTTCTTTCAATCGTGTGCGTGGGGAGGGGTGGGTGGCACGATCTATCAACTCCAACGTTGTTGAATCCTTGAAAATAATTAGTTTAGGGGATGGGTCATAAAAAGTCAAAGCAATGTCATGAGTCCAAATTATTTGTTTAGGCCTATCAATAATGAAAAGAAAATATCGCGCGTCGCGAGAACGTAATATGGCCGTCAGGGCTGAATATACATCTCCATTGCTGGTTGCATAAACGAAGCTCATTTGCATCGTTTCGGCATAGTGTATGTGTAATAAACTAGCCACCCCATACATACATGCTACCGCATGGGAGACAAATGATTGCAGGCGCGGAAAATGCCGTTTCCTGCAATTGGGGGAGAGTGTCTGTCGGCTGTCAGACGACAAAAATACTGGTACGCTGACGCACCGCTCAGATAGTAATCAGGTTTCTCGCATCCAACACAAATCGCCGCCACTGCCTCTAACATCAACTAGTGAGGCCTAATCATATCGGCCTAGTGTATAGATACAATTGAGGCATACATGAAACGCGTGGTAGTCTAGCCTAGCTACCCATGATACTTACAACAATATACTAAAATCACAGCGGGAACCTTCGAGCTGGTTGGTGGCATGGAAACGTGCAGTTGGTGCTGCTGTCGAGACGTTGATTCCCATGGTGCCACCTAACGGCATGGAAAGGCCTACTTGTAGTGGAAAAAAGACTATCGTACTGATGCAACGAAAGAATGGAAGGGTTTCCGGTTATTACAATTGTTGAAATGTACCAGTGTTGCGAGTTATGAAGCTGACCAATTGACTACGTACGCGTGACAAACACGTCGTTGATGTGAACCTTCAGACCATATTTCCCGGATACCTTTCCAGTTTTAAACCTCCCTTGCGGTCGCCCGATGTATACTCCGTGCATGGGAGTGAAGAAGCCTATAACCCGTACGTAAAATAACTGTATTCATGCACACGATAATTTTGTAAAAACGGCCTTGACACAGGCCTGTCAACTGTTCATAGTTACAATGATAGATAGTATTTGCCCAACGAAACCCTACTGTCTGCCTGTCACAACCAGAGGCTCATTATAACTAAATTATTACTCCCGGTATATGTCTTTATGAAATGAGGACATTCCAAAACCATAAAGTAGAAAATTAGAGGCTTCAGCATGTTATCTCTATGAGATAGCCTATTTCAATTTACTATTAGCCTAACTGACTGAAAGAGAATCACTATAATCGTGCCGTCACCAGGGAAAAATGTGAAGATCGTCTATTGACTTTGAGATTGCACAATAGCAAAGTTTTTTCACACACATACATCTCGGCTGACATTCGGTCAGTGTGTTTTGGATTTTCTTAAAATGAATATTTATGAGATCGATAGTTCAAATTTTTCACGAGTTGGAAGATTGAACGTTTTGAATAATAAAACAAGTTCAATCTTTCAACGAATGAATTATTTTATAAACTATTGCACGAAATGCAAATAGGGCGGCACACAATAGGGTTCTAATACTCCCCATAAGAAAGCTACACACCCAATTTCAGCATGATCGGATCAAGCGTTCTGGACAAGGTTTTTCGGACTTTTACCTCTGTTGACCTCAAATGACCTTTGACCTGACCCTGAAACAATAGGGTTCATGTACTCATCACGGGGAACACACATACCAAGTATGAGCTTCATACATTCAGGTGGGGTCGAGTTTTCGTGTTTACAAGCCAAAATTTGCCAAAATATCAATTTTTCAAAATTTCCAATTTTTCCCAAAATTGACCCCGGTCTACACCACAGACAATAGGGTTCTTGTACTCCACAAAAGAAAGCTACACACCAAATTTCAGCTTGATCGGATCAAGCTTTCTGGACTTATCGTGTTCACAAGGATTTCAGACTTTGACCTCTAGTGACCTCAGATGACCTTTGACCTGACCCCAAAACAATAGGGTTCATGTATTCATCATGGGGAGCATACATACCAAGTATGAGCTTCATACATCCAAGTGGGGTCGAGTTACCGTGTTTACAAGCCAAAATTTGCCAAAATATCAATTTTTTCCCAATTTCGAGGGAGCCAGCTTCTTTCATGTGAGTGCGCAACCTTCACATTTGTATTCTGTACAATGAATACCTTGTAACATACTCAATACGTACCATGATTGTGGGAATTCGGGAGAGAGTATTCACAAAAGAGGTCATGGATTTATTTCTCCGCGATTGCGAGTTTTCAGACAAATCGTGATCGTTTGTTGGCCACCAGGATTCGAGATATATATTTTGCTCTTTAGATGCAGTGGTCAGGCTCTCGTGTTACTGAATCTTCCCATGATGGTTGTCAACAAACCTGGTCCTCCGAGTAACAGGAAATTAAACAACTTATACGTCCTATTGCTGCATCTTCCAACGGTGTACCCGATACGGTACCAACTGAGCTGCAACGACTGGTCACGTGACGTATGTCACAGTTAGGAATCGTCTCCAGTCAGGTCGTCTGGAAACGTGTGGAAAACCCGCCACTAAACGAGAGTGCGGGCTCGCGGTTCAACTTGTCGCATATCTGGGGGAATCCCTGCTACTTGTCTACATGTGGGTCTTCGTAAAGGGGTGGGTGAATTTGACGCCAAGGCGCGAAACCGACGGTCACCCCTATCCTGGGAGCCCTGGCGCCACTCACGAGTTGAGACTAGATGGTATGCCTGATTGGATGAACCGGAAACTGCCTATCATATCGGAAATTAACTTACTCAACAAGCCGGAACGAGGAAATCGGTGGCAAGGTCGACACATGTCTCGAATTAATAGAAGAACGTAGTTTGTAATTCAATACCGATTGGACCCCAGCGGAGCAAAAAAGAAAGAAAAGTGAGTCTTCCGCATGAAGATAACTGAACCAAAATCCTTGCTCTGGTAAGGTATGCATCTGATGACCTGAGCCCCTTCAATGGAGTAAAGCCGTAATAGACTTTGAAACAACAACAACAACTGGCGCGCGGTTTCAAAAAGGAGAAGATAATATGCTCAAGAGGAGCAGTCGTCGCCCCC
>JAODTT010780639.1:0-11013 GCA_025400115.1 Pentamera pediparva
ATACATACATAGATAGAATTTTGCCCCACTATAACAATAGCTCAAACAGCTTATAGCTGGTTTGAGCTAAAAATGAGTAAATTATACCAGAAAACACAACATAATCATAGCCCTACACGTTCGACCTCATAAAAGAACTCCCACGCAATCGTTTCACAAATACGTTCATGTGGTTGAGGTTATGAGTAAATCTGATAAATTAGGACAAACCATAACATATATTCGCTTACCGGCCTCAACCGTTTGACCATCTATCGGGCGGATATAGACAAGGTTCTTCAATTTAATCAATATTACTATTCAATGACAACATATCGTTGATAAACAACTATTCAATGACAACATATCATTGATAAACAATCTGTTATCATATATGTATACTGGATATAGTTTATTTTCATATTAAAACTCAGTTATAGGCGCATAACAGTCCATGAATAATTCAACTGATGATAGATAGCATACTGCAGTCTTCACTCTGATATTCACCGAAAATAACATTCATTGTACAGGATCTTTATGATAAATTCATCACTATAGGTAATTGAGAAGATCGTTTCGGAGATTGAACGGGGCACACATTGCAGCAGTTGGACCAGTGGTGCAGAAACGCTCTAAAACACCCACAGACGCATCTGATTGACTGTATCCTAAATTATATAGTGAATTTTGTAACATTTGAGAATTGGATCACTATCGATGTATTAAAGTATTTGACAGTTCAATAATGAGGATTTTTTGTTTTTCGTTGCCGTTGATCCGACTGTTGATGGAACAAATCAGGTGAGACATGACCTATGTAAATAACTGATGTTTTGAGATGCTAGATCGCGTGTATTAGGCTAGTAGACGTATTTTACGTAAATAACTAGTAGATACAACCGTATCACAGCTACATAATTCCAACAAGAATTACATGTATTACATCGACCAAAAAACATACACACCACACCCTATGAACCATATTCATGTCTCCCGGACGGCTATGTGCATATAAAACAACAGTATGTACATGATAACTGCTTCATAATTGGGGAATTCGTGAATAGTGGCGAGATAAATGTACTGAAGAATCAGCAAAGAACAGCAGAAATTATAACGAAGAGACCAAAGTAGGGGATGATCTGAAGTAGAAGAAGTATACAAATCTGGGGAGCAAACGTGCTAGGAAAGACATCAAGCGTCGAAAATGTATGGGGATGATATCCTTTATGACCCGAATCTAAAATTTGACACTTTCGATACGTCATCTTCAAAAAGTAATTTGAAGTGCATATGAATGCCCCACACGCCTCAAAAGTAAGAATGGGGCTTTCAAATACACATACATTATTAGCGGGTCTATGTGGATGGAAAGTTTCTTGAAATGTTCGTTCCCATTTCCTTGACCTCTGGATCTTTTGACCCCACCGGATGGAGGAAGTCCCAGCACCCCTCCCCCACCCCCAAAAATGGAGGGCATGAAATAAGCAAGCTTCCCATATATATGCTACCACCACTTAGGGGGCCAATAGCTACTTATCCTAACCATTCACAGAACACCTACCCCTTCCCCCAAATCGTAAGAGAAAGAATAAGAAAAATAACACCGAATATGACCTCGTGGAACAAAGTCTACAAATATTCATTCAAGAATATGTAAATTGTTTCAATTTATTACTCCAAAGCATTATATAGGCCGAGTACATAGCTCAGTTAGGCTTGCGCATATCGCAGTGGCGGGTAACCAGGCCCCAAAATATCAAAAGAATACATGGAAACATCATTCCAAGGATGATTTGGGGTTATAGATTACCCTGCGGAAATTGTTACCAAACTCATGCAGTGAATTCCAATTCACTCTAATATCACATGATTTTCATTTTGCATATTTATTCAGCAATGTGTCAACATATTTGCGTCTAGCAGCCATTGTTCATAATTTTGGGCTCGTCATCGTATCCGTTGACTTCATATAATTTCAACCCATTACATTTTACTCTGACTTGGATTTAAATACACTCAAGCAAAGATATAATCACGCAGACAATGCGGGGAGAATAACTCCAGGTGAGGTAACCATATCCTCGAGAGAGGCAACGTCACAGTCAGGATGGGATATAAAAAACAGGAACCTGACAGTAGGCAGATATGCCTGCCTAGTGCTTCCAGGTGAAGTATTGAGAGTCACGTTTCGATTTCAGCACTGGCATAAGTAATTCTCGTTTAATTCTCTAGAATAATGTGCATTATCTTCCGTGTCTTCGGTTGGGCCTGTACCATCATCATTTGAGCGTGAAACCCATTGAGATTTCACAAAGCGCCAGTTTCTAATGTTCGCACGCATCTCACCTCCCAAATTCTTACCTTGTCCTGATCAGGCTGCATGGTTCGAGTTGATGATTAACTGCCGGAATTACGGTATTGATGAATCCGGACTGATATGTTACAACTGAGGAATGCGTGAGTGCACGTGTTCTATCAAGAGGGACCAATCATTGTTGATGACCTGCTTGCTATGAGCCAGAGCCCACGCACACAAAAGTTGTTAGAACGTCGTGGAAATGTTTTCTCTAATGTTTGATAACGTTATTTCGTTATCTTATAACTATGTTAAAAAGAACGTTTTCTTCGTAATATAAGGTGTGAATAAATAAATATGAAACAAAAGTTGTATCCTGTGAAAACGTTATGCCGACGATTTCTGTCACACCACATGTATTTTTTAATTGTCGAGGCTCTTCGGAAAATATCTTGATAATGTTTTGTTCACGCGAAGCGCCTCCACGCGTTTAACAAAACTAGAACAGATACAGTGACGTAGCCCAACAGACATGATGTCATTTCACGCCACGCTCGAGCGTTCAAGCTTGCTGAAAGTTACTCTTACACACGTGTACATCACATTTTTGAGGTTTAAATGTAGTGGACATCCCGATACGCTGCATATACGGAACATTCACGAGTACAATCATCTGCCGATGTTAGATCAAAACCTCATGCTAGTGCCTATAAATGTGATGAATCGTTTGTGATTCGAAAAATCAGACGATTCGATCTTACAATTGTTAACACCTTCATGTTGTAAGTACTGGGGGTACAAAAACCGTATGTACGATGATAAAAGTCTGAAAAATGAAGCGACGGTAGAATATATATTCCCGCAGACGCCACACTTAATAGTGATAAAATGCAGCTTTTGAAGGAATAAACAAACCGGTTATTGTTTTTCCCTGTTCTCAGCCCCAGACATCTATATGTTCTTTATAAGAGGCATGTCTGTGTTCTGTCGATGTTCGGAGAATGTCGTGGCAGGAATTCATCACAGAGGATGTGTCTCTTTAGATTCAGTTACATTGTTCCTCTCGACGAACGTTGGGAAGGATCATGGAAGCAACCACAGGGCTTCGGATGTCAATACCCCTAACATTTACATGGACCGCCCCTAGAAATACCCCGATAGAGGAACAGAACAGAACTATAGCTGTTAATGGTTGCAACTTGCCACGCTTCGCTCGCACAAAGACCACTTACTTCGTGAGTATTTTGAATCCCCAAATTAGCCAGTGGTTGCGCCCTTGCCAAGGATGTAATTTTTTCGTTCGATCACTCGCGTGTAGACTGCTGAAACAACACGATAATGTCACTTGCAGTGACCAATATAAAAGTGAAACCAACGCGTATGGATTACTACTTGCAGTGACAGTCATACCAACATATTAAGTTGGTTTCCAAAAAATGGAAATGAATAGGGACGACTATTCCCAACAATCATTCAAAGTTTCATTTAACAATGAAACACGGCATCATGCAAATACAGATAGAGATACAATGATCAAAAGGACAATGGGACATCAGTTTGATACTCAAAGAAATATTTTACCATTCTATTGTTTTTCGTCATTTCAGCAGAACATGGATAAACTACAACTTTGTATGGACAATATTAGGCCACTGCCCGATGTGACAGCACTATGCTAATCTATTTTTCACACAAGCAATAATTTCCGGAACCACTCGCAATGTTGACCTATAGTTCTGTCAGTGGAATCATAGTGACATCGGTATATGTTCCGAGGATCCCTTTCTATACCAGTTTTTCTCGGACCTTGAGATCATCTGCAATAGCAATGGGTAGAATTTCAATAACGATGTCCTCTGTAGTGTAGAAACAACGTCAGCAGCCGGTGCATTCTAAAGAGTAGTTTGACTCACTAGTCCATGAAGTCGTTGCCGCAGACGTTCAGAACGCCACTAATACTGAACATTAAATGACTTTGATCACGGCAAAACATTAGCCCCTACCACGCCTATACTTTTCTTCCGCCGTGCGAAGTATTCCCTTCGTTCAGTTGTTCGGAGTTGTAATAGGCCTGATATTGTTTTACGTCCCTACATCTCTATACGTAAAAATACGTTGGAAAGATTATGATGAATATTGATCGCATGCGCTGGAATGGCGTTCGGGTGACGCCAACATTTCATGTGCATATTATCCCAATAAACTAAAATCCCTCTTCTTTCTTGTTTTAGGATCTTCATGTCTTCCGTTGCCTAAAGTTGTCATTAGTGATTCCGTTTTAACATTCAAATACGCAAAGTACCAGAGATATTTTTCTCTCGTTATAGCATGATACTCTCCATAACGTCAAAGTCATTAATCATGATTCGCCTTTGAAGGTCAAGAGGGATTCGACTTTCAGAGTTCTTTGATGAGAAATCTACGTTATCTCGCTATATCGAAAAACATCCCGTTGTTAACCATGACAAATTAAGACATTCATAATTCGCAATTGTCGTAGGAAAGGCAAGTATAAAGGAATGTTACAGTAAAATAATGTAGTATTCTCTCCGGTTTGACTGGCGCTAATCCGGTAATATAGCTATGATTTCAAAGAACAAGATGTGTTGAACTTATTCGCACAATAAAGCACGGGGAGAATCACAAAGTGTCGCTTAAATTGTATTGTTACTAGTCTGTGAGTGAAAATAGTTTGAGCACTGCTCGCAGCAATGCAGTAATAGTAGGTTTGAAATATATGTTGTAGCTCGCAATTATAACAATTTTGTAAATTTTAACGATACTCTCAATGTGGGGGCCCCAACCGTGGGGGACTCGGGGCGCGTGCCCATGTTGCCTCGCCCTACATCTGCTACTGGTATGAAAGAAGTTTGTCGGGTTCCCGCAAGGGAGGATCATCTTTTGTATATGAACAAACAAGCTTTTTTCAGCATGTATGTTCAATGGATCTAAGTTACAAACGAATACGGATGCATATGTCATTATAACATTTTGGTGCACCTCATTCAAAAGACTCTTTTCTTTACTGACGAGGCAAGTGTCTTCGTAACATTCAAAAACACACATTTGGAGGCTTCCTGGGTCTATAACGGGAGATCGAGAGCAACCAGCCCCAGGATAATATCCTTCATGGAACGAACTTTTTCAAACGTCGCATTAGAAACCTCCGTGCAATATTCACATCACCAAACATTGCAGAGCTAGACGTCAGTGTTGTCTCGACGTCGTGCCTCTTGGTTATAGACGGTGTTATTGTCTGAACCCTGTCGTCTCCCATTGACAGGAGTGTCTAGGTCTCTGTTGGGCATAAGTTTTTATGTTTAGGTAAGAAAGTAATCTGATGGGTAGCTTCACACACCGAAAAGCCATATCTGGGATGATATCTGGGCTTATCTGGCTGCATGAAGACTTCACATGTCAAGCCGATGACGGATATAATGTTATATATTTCCATTCAAGATGCGCGTATAATACCCTTATATATGGCCAGATGAAGTCAGATGAAACTTGGTATAAATTCGAGTCCCATATACTGGTATAGATGTGATACTTCATACGGGCAAGACGAATAAGTATTTAGGAATCCTCATATTGGTCAGGTATACTAAATATGAGCCTTCTTCATCTGGCTATCGGGCTATATACGGAATTTATATATGAGCGAGATATGACATACCATATCTGGGTCATATCTGAATTTTATATACATTGACATCGCAATATCACATGAGAATACGACTCACTCGTTGTCACAGTCCTATCGACTGGAAGTCACTTCGGAGGGGATTTTTTATATATAAAGTTTAGTTCACATTCCAAATGACTTTTAAATTGCCTAAATTGATATCACTCATCAGTCCGGCATAGCTCTGAAGTCTAAACAGTCATATAGTTCTGAGCGTACAGCTTTATATTAGATAACTTTTATTGAATGAAAATTTAAATGACGTGAGAATGTTTCAATAATTATCCATGGCGATATTTACTCCTTTTGTAATCAATGCAATTCGCATCAATGTATTTGCCATTGACCCAACATTCGTCATTGCATGCATGCCGGTTATACGGAGCTAAAGTCCTTACGACAGACAACGGTGCCAACAAACCCACTTTCCAGTTATTTCCATGGCTCAGCCGGCAATGTCATCATCATCATCATCATCATAGACAGTTTAAACGTCAATGTTCCATGCTATCAAGGGTTAGACGGGGGACTCTGACGGCAAACCCGCTTCCACTCTACCCTATCCTGTGCGAGAGCACGGTCTCTACCTATTGCTGCAAGATCATTACGAACAACCTCCTCCCAGGTCTCCCGGGGCCTACCTCTGCTACACCGATAGTGACCTTGATCTCCCTAGACTTCTTTACCCAGTTATCATCCTGCATTCTTTCGACATGGCCAAACCAACTCAATCTACGACTCTGGACACAATCGCCGATTTTAGCAAGACCCAAGCGATCTCTCAGCTCTTCAGAGTCACAAAGCCTTTTGGCTTTCTGGTTCGAAACTTTGTCAGATTTGAACGGAACTTTGTGGATGTAAACTACCTTTGTTTCCGACTGAAGTGGAGGTCATTTCAAGGTCATCAGAGATCAAATTTGCATAATTCATGCGATTTTTTAAACTTCGTCGGAATCCAACAACATCTGGTGGATGTTGACTACTTTGGTCTCAGACCAAAGTGGAGGTTATTAATAATAGTTATTTTCGAAGGTCGAACTTTGCATGATTCCTGCAACAACTTTGAAGGATGCCTTATTGGCAACTTTTTGCCAAACCATTTCCCTGCCCGCCACAATCTGGTGTATCAATGGATATCATTTGATACTGTTTTTCACTGATTGTTTATATGCGGGGATGTATATTCACGTAGGCGGTGTCACATTGCGCAGGCCAGGAAGTAGGCCCATTGCAAATAACACCTCTAAAGCTAGAAGCTGACACAGTTCATACTATGTGAGACGTCCAGTCTGCACACTCTAAAAACCAATGGTCAATTCAACCAGGAATATGGTCACGGATTAACCGACACCTATTCCTGGTCCATTTAACCAGGAAATCCCAGTCAAAATGACACAATCGTGATCAATATATCACATTTCCGGGTCAATTTGATCAGATTCCCTGGTTGAAATCGACCAGGAATGTGTCGGTTAATCCGTGACCGTATTCCTGGTTGAATTTAACCCCGGTGATTTTAGAGTGCACCAGGCACGAGACCAGTCTGTTGACAAATGACGGAATGATTACCAGAAAGTTCTGCGAAGATATGTCAATGCAACGTATGAAAAACGTTACACGTTACAAAAAATATAAACGTTTGCTAGGGTTTGTCTCTACTCGAATAAATGATGAGAGTTAAAGAATAAATATTGGGCTGTTCCCTAATGCAACACATTTGAAAAACATACAAAACAGTAGGATAAATTGGTTTCACTGCTGATCTGATTTAAGACATTGATCGTGCTAGGATGGTAATAAATAAGTAGATTCAGTTTTGGGTATATCATTTAGGTGTTGCATATGGGGGAACAATCTATTCGATTTATTTTCAACTCTTATCAATCAAAAGAGTATCTATTCACTGTATCCAACCAGTCGATCCTGCCCCGGTGTTCACACAGTGCCGCTCCATAGTCCAGAGGACCGACGCAAATGCAAATTTTGCTACCGTGGTGTGGGATGACCCTACGACAACCGTAACAGACACGAACCCTGAAACGGGAGGCGCCACTCAACTGGAGGTAAGCAATTTATCGTAAAACCGGGTAACTTCGGCAGTTTTTCAGACATTTCCGCCAATAGTCAAATTGACTAGAACTCAAATCAAATGGGCACCGATCAGAAATCCGATCTAATATATGATAATTCCGTCTCGGAACTAATCATTTTCTGTTTAAATCTAGTCGAATAGGTCTATTTGATCCTTGATCAAATATTTGACTAGATTTGGTTCAGAAAATGATTACTTTGAGCCGGAAATGGTCATATATTAGAACAAATTTCTGATCGGTGCCCATTCGATTCGATTCCTGGTCAATTTGAACAGGACGTTTTTAGAGTGTATGTTTACAAAGATTGTCTGACTCTGACCTCTGTTGACCTCGATATCGTATTGCACTGAGACACATTTTCGTTGTGACGTCATACAAACGGCGCCTTGGCTATTCGCCAATTGCTAGCTAACTTTGTCCCTTTCGAAGCCTAATGACCTTGATGAATAGCCAGCATCTTCTATGTTAAAATGATCATTTATTAGTATTTAAATGTTTGGTGTTCTTGAAACTTAGGTCCTATATAAAACAGAAGAATGAATTTTTAACTTCGAAGCAACTTTGGCAGGTATATCACAAAATGGACAGTTTAAAAATGGAAAAGCCAATATTGTACTTAGAAGTTTCATTTTCTGACGTCATGTGGGCTGGGATTCACAGGGAAACGTTTCAAAACCGGATGCATTGTTTAGAGCAGATGCAAATTAACTCATTAATCCTCCAAGTGAAGGTATAAAAAATATTATCTTCCATAACCAGATAATACTCGTGTTGGAAAAACGTGCTACCATTTATAACCTCTAAAAAACACAATATTGAAAGTGTGGAGGCATGCAGTCGGCCAATTGAAAAAACAATCTTTAGCTACCTACCCTACGAACACAAAAACGTTTTGGAAAAATTTTCAACATGTTTCGCCCAATGTTTCGGAACATCCTTTGTTGAGTAACATGAAAGTTGGAAAAATGTTTCCAAAACATTTTACAAAACGTTTCGACGGAACATTCTGAAAACATTTTCGAAAACTTCTAAAAGTGTTCCAATAAAGTTTTGTGGGAAAATATTTGAAATATGAAATAAAATGGAAATGTTCCCAAAACATTCTCTCAAAACATTTCCTAGAAGGGTATGGAAACGTTTCTGTAACATTCAGGCTGCTCAACATAAAACGTTTTCCCGAAACATATGGGAAATAGTTTCGGAAACGTTTCGTGTATTCTGGGTAACTACCAAAGTTTCCCTATTTAACTATACATTGAACGTACCTCACCACAAACAGATAATTTTAATTTTCAATCGTAGTGCATTATAGGACGCCTATCGACCACACAGTTAATTGTGAGTGTTAATGTGCAATGAATAGGCGAACTTCGCGTAGAACAAAAAACGTTTAAGAACCTATTTTATCAAAACGTTCCACCAGTTAATGATCCGGGACAAGTCATTGACGTTAGCATTATATGAGCTCCTATATGTTTTTTTCTTCTTATCATAATTATTATTATCATCATAGATAGGGCCTATAATCTTACACATAGCATTCCCCTAATCATTGCAACTATTCTAATCTTTGAGTCTCCGAGTAGAATTATCATGTTATGATTATAACTAAAATAAGTTGATGATTTGATTGATTACGCATTAGGCTATTCGGTGAAAGTACACTCTCAAATGATATAGGAGTTCAAAATGATATTGTTTTTTCACGCTGATTAGATTTAGGACACTGATCTATTCAGAATGGTTATAAATGTAATAGATTTAGTTTAAAATATATCAAAGGAGTTTCATGAGGGAACATACTATTAGAGTTATTTTGAACTCTTATCATTAAAGAGAGTAAGATCCTACTTCAACGAAACCTAGGGTTTCCGTAAGTTCTTAGTCACCTGCGCCATGGGGTGCGTTCTTGTCACCTGGTAATAGCATTCCGTTCATGCGGATGCGGCAAAACACCACAGAAGTCGGATTTACGTAAAGCACACGAAAGAAAAAAATGTCAAAATTCGATGCATAAGGATTGTTGGGATACAGGAAGGTCAAAAAGCTGCAAAACCTCATAGGAATAGAGAAGAACGAGCGCCCAGTGCGAAAAATAATACGTGCACCAATGCAACATTTATGCCGTACACCGACCGGCACAGCAATTTTGCTCCCACTAAAACCGTTCAACGTCTATTAATGCATGTGCTGGCACATAGTTCTGGCCTTTCCATCTTATCATAGAGTTGATTCCTTCCTTGGAAATATTATTCCTCGCAGGATTGCGATCTTCAAATTGATACCGCATCCCCGTACCTATGAAATGCTGGCTTCATTTGCATGTTTTTTTTCGCGCATGGTACCGTGCCAATGGCTGCGCGCATCGCTTAAAAATAAACCATGAAAGTTTGGTCGCGAAACATTATTAATGTGGAGGTTACGAAATGTTTCGTTCTTGCCTACCATGCTAACACTATGTACCCCTATGAGGTCAATTCCGCACGCTGCATGGCTCACTGGAATGTAAACGAACGAGGTTTCGAACATGAATTATTGTTGAGCGCTTCGGCCTAAACATAGGGTCAATGGAGCATATCAAAACGGTTTGCAGGAGTTGGTCCGGGTCAGTCTGACATCACTCTACAGACACAAAAACGTTTTGAAAACATTTTTAACCAGTTTCGCCAAATGTGTCGAAAACATTTTTTGTTGAGTAACACACGAGTTGAAGAAATGTTTCCAAAACATTTTACAAAACATTTGACGAAACATTTTGAAATCATTTTCGAAAACTTCTGAAAAGTGTTCTAAAAAGGTTTTGGTGGCGAAAGATATAAAAAAAAAAGGTTCCTAAAACATTTTCTCAAAACATCTTCAGGAGGGTATGGAAACGTTTCCGTAACATTCATGTTACTTTTGTGCTACTCAACAAAAACATTTGGCGAAACATGTTTTAAAAACGTTTTTGTGTT
>JAODTT010780750.1:0-11007 GCA_025400115.1 Pentamera pediparva
TGCGCAAGTTGTTGCCTCTTGTTTTCTTTCTGCATACACTGTCAACATTCTCGGACACAAGGGGTTTCGGCAACATGTTGCGCAACATGTTGACGGTGTACACATGCCTTAAGTATCTGGGTGTGCCCACAATTCGATCAATCCTACGCCGACACCCAAATAGATATAAACCCTATATGCTCAATTTCCCGGGAATTCTACGATAGTCTCTCCATTCATAGGATCGTGTGGCTTGCTGTAGTCGATGAGTGAAGGCTACCGAGGACAACACCCACAAGTAGCAGGCATACTTAGCGCAAGCGGCAATGAATTGCAATGGTGTGATTTTAGACAACAGAACTTGATCATCAAATTGTATTTCGGGGAGGTTTATGGAGCCTTCAATCACAAGTGAGTTGACAGAAATGACATCCTGGTTTAGCAATGGAGTTATACCAAGAAGGAGAAGGAAAGGTTTGATAGCTTTTTCAAACTGGTAGCCTTCTCTGTTATTTTGTGGACTGAGAATATCTCCTAACAAAGCGCTAATGCCCAACACTGTACTGTCCATTGCTACCTATGTATCTATAACTTCAGTGTATTATACAAATTGGGCAACCAAATTTTGCCACCGATGTCCATTGTGCCATATCTGTATTGGTATTAGCTACTATAGAGTAGAAAACAGTAATTTTACATATCTTAGTGTCCCTGCGACTGAAATGTCCATGGTGAATGAATTATGTACTGGGCGGGCCCTCTGCCCACTTTTTGCATCATGTACAGCTCAAAAAGAGTGTCTGTGTGTTGGGTTTTAGCGTGAAACCATACACGCACCTTTTGTTGGATACCAAATGAATTGCTGCCAATAGCGCTGCAGACTGCGAACTGGGAATACGTAATAACATTGTTCGAATAATGCCCGGCATTTTGCAGAAGTGAACAAAGTTGACACAGACCCTGTTGATAGCGGCCACTAAAAGCAACGGAACTGGGTTGGTTGACTGTGTGTCAACAGAATTACCAGTTTGGAAATGATATCCGATTGGAAGCGATATTCAAATCGAGAGTAGTGGCATGTGGACTCACTATAGCATGAACCAGAAGATTGGACATAGATCGAGGTATTAAACATACCTATCCGAATCTAACTGCACAATTGTTTGGATACACATGTCTTTATCATTTGAATAACATCAGTATTTTGTAATGATTGGATTTATAATTGTTGGGACTCTTGTTTTCTCAGGTCGATGATATTGATGGAGTGACAGAGGACCACATCTATCAGGGCAATGGCCAGGGCGACACTATGGCTGTCGCTGATAACGGAGACGTCATCATCAACAAACATCTGAGCTCTGACGATGTCACGGGAGTTACTGCCCCTGTATCGGTGACCGTTATTGACTCTGCTGGCCAGAGCTCAGCTCAGCTAATGGTAAGGTGCCTCGAACAAATGAGTAGACAATTGGAATTGGCTGGCCAGATCAACAAACACCTGAGATCTGACGATGTCACGGGAGATAATACACTTGAATCAGTGACCTTTACTGACATTTGGAAGCATTTCAATCTGGATGCATCTGCACTTGATGCATCCAAACACTATTCAGCTCAGCTAATGGTAGGGTAATGGTAAAACCCAGTTTGGATGCATTTCATCAGGATGCAATTTAACTTCAAGCATCCGAATACCATGAGTAGATATTTGGACTCGGTTAGCCAGAGTTCAGCTCAGCTAATGGTAGGGAGCCATGTACAAACCTAGTTTGGATGTATTTCATTTCGATGCATTTAACCTTGATGCATCCAAACACTATTGATAAATCCATTGAAATTACCAATTTTAGCTGTCACTCAGCTGAACGAAGGAGTACACTGAATTACGCTGTGTTGGCAAGGGCTATATGTTGTCGAAGGCCTGTCCTATTGGGAATCCATTTACTGCTGTCTGAACACAGACAGTATCCAGGCCCCTTATAATCAGGTGCACTGAAGTGAGAAATGCTATCCATATTAGCATGATAAGGCTACCCTTGTACTGAATTTTGTTTTGAGAACATTAGGATGCACAGATACCTTGAGACATTACCATTATGTTAACATTTGGATGCATCTTAAATGCGGTGCAGGCACGAACAAATTGTGCCAGGTCCCTACAATAATTATAAAGTCCTTTCAAAGCGAAAAACATAAACATCTCAATAGGATAACAGTTTTTGCAGCTTGGGAATCACCAGCAGCAGGATCAAAAGCTGAGGTAATAAAAGAAGAGCAGCCGTAGCGAAGCACTGATATGCACACCAATTCATCCACATTATAATGTCTTGCTCTGTTGAAACCCACCAACAGCAATAGCACTATTTTTGCCCAACTATATTGGGCAACAAAGTTGGGCATACTTGTTGCTGGCATACTTGTTGCCCAGCAGTTGCGTAATTTTGCCACTTATCATGCCAAGATATTCCCTGTCTCTTCCCTGGATGTTATTCCCCTCGAACAACGTACACCTGTTTCAAACAAATCCATACCTACAGAGTGTTACTTTTGCCAGTATGACATTAGGTATGCTTTTGATTGCTCAGATTGATGTCTGATCTTCAATAATAATTACATCACTTATAAAGTTTTAACGTATCAGAGAGTGAATTGTCACAATATTTAAAACTCCATAAGTTTTTCCCCAATAAAAATAAGAGGACTGTGAATGAAATAGAGATAATGGACTGAATGTGGAAGTTTTGAACAGATATGTAGCTATTTTGCATATGTTGACGATAAAAGTGTACTTCGAGGTAACACTAGGTAGGAGTCACCTATGATATACTATACTTATCAACTGGTTCTCACCCTCATTCAACACAGCAAATTATCATTCAGACTTCACCCGGACATCACCCAAGACGTGTTCAACCAACCTGGCATTTTACCTAACATTGATTTAACCAACAAAATGGCAAATGTTCTTTTCACAAAGTGTTGTTTGAATATTGCCCAAGTTGGGCACTTCGGAATTGACCCAGTACTGTTCACCTAACCGTTTCTAGAGTGTGAGAGCTAAATCTAGCACGCCCGCTACATTAGGCTCTGGGCAATGTTTGAGAAGGATCAACTCCCCCGCATACTGCACACGAGTGCAGCTTTTCTGGTCAAACCAGATGGGTAACAAATTGGGAGCGTTAAACACGATCTTAATCAAAGTTTGAGTATGCAAGGCGACCACTCCTCACTATATCTGCACAATCAACGATGAGGCAATGTCAAGTTCATTTCATGTTCTTGGCAGATGCGAGTGATGTCTGACGAGGACATATACGCGGCGACATTCGACTGGGAAACGGACGCTGGAGGCGAGATTAGGCTAAGGTTCGTGATCCATGTCTGTGGTAATTATGTCAGTCGTCATGGCAACAGAGTAGGTGATGCAAATATAGTGCTCCACAACTGGACAAAGGCCAATGGGGCACCCCAGTTGATCCAGATGATTATATGAACATTGATATACCGATATATAATATCTGGTGTCTATACAGCGCTTAATCACTGCTTTACAGTAGTCTCAAAGCGGTTGAAAGATATAACCTCTATCATGAGGAACTGACACGCTCTCCGACGATCCAGGATAGTAAGTTGCAGCCGCTATAGGTACAGGGTGTACTCAGTTTCCTCACATGTCCCCAATTATCGCATGGGTGGGTGAAGCAAAAAAGATGACGTGCCTTGCCCAGCAATTGAGATGGTTGAATGGGAACATTACATTTTTGTCAGGGTTAGCCACAAACACCCAGGAGAATATGATATTGTCAGGTAAAATATTTACTCTTGGAAGCCACCGGCTCTGCAGGGAATTTTCAGGACATGGCCATGGACCTCTCCCTGTTTAATAGCGTGTAGTCACTGACACACATCTGGGGGACTCGTTACGGCCCTAATCATTGCTATGGAGGCTGTGGATGCCACAGAATGTTAGACACATAGACTATATATGGGTTCAGTGAGGTTTGACGATGTTACGCTTCACCCAACTCTATACCTGTAGTGTACCTAACATTTGGTGGCATCCCAATACTTTATGTGGCTGTGCTGGCTGCATAACCCCATGGTCGCTAGTGGCTCCATTAATGGTCTGTTTGGATTTCCCGCACATGGCACAGACGCAGTAGATGCACATCAATTAGTGTAGGGACTAGTGATCCATCTGCAATACCAATAGCAAACCTCTGTTCGTTCTGTTCCTAAAGAAATCTGGGGTTGGTGATTCTATGATAACAATAGGCAGTTCATTCCATTGAGATATTGTTCTTGGGAGGAATGAGTACTTGTAGCAGTCCTCACAAGGTCTTGGACGAGTGGAGGAAACAGAAGAACTTGCCAGATATATACCTCCCTGTATTTGTCTAGCCTGATTGATAATTAGTTACAGGCAACCATTTTGCTTGTAAAACTACCATGTCAGGTGCTTCAGTGGAAATAGATTCGGCTATTTGGGATATTTTCACTCTACTTTGGGGGCATCATGATAATGTATGATCCCATCTAGATCCACACCTAATTGTGACTGCAGAAACGATCTTTCTTTACACTCCCAGCAATATACAAGATTGCATCCGGGACAACATACACATCTTTGCAGAGCGTGTTGTTAAATCAGGGTGAGCCTCTTCATTTATATCTTTGCCAGTCGTTCATAAGTTGGATCATCCGGCCGACAAGTACACCATAGCCTTGCAGTGAATATGTACTGGGGAACACACTTTGGAGAATTACTCCATTTGTACTCGTAGTATCTGGAGTGTACTCAAACTCCTTTTTTCAGCACTGTTCCATAGACACTGGTGCAAAATTGTATACTCATACTCTTGATCAAGCCAATGTACTCATACTCAAACAAACGTGCTCCATTACGAGTCCGCGAATTACTGTGAGCAGAATAACTACCACAAATTGTAACCAAAATAGGGAAAGGAAAAAATACCTATTTCTCCAGTCACGGATTATGTTGCATATTGCATTCGTGTATCTTCAAAACGTAGCTTTATGAGTGGCAAGCACATAATAGGATAACTTCTTCTCAATGTTCTCGGATGAGAGTGAATGTTTGAGGGTAGAAATACGCAAATCACTTTTCGGCATTTTACAAGTGTCTGTTATGTTGAAAATCAAATGGAATTTCATTTCATCCTTGCTGCTATTTTATAGTAGTAAATAGCGTCCGCTTTCGAGAGGGGGTATTCCATCCATTAAGCGTATTTCATATCTAATCGCATCCGGCATTACTCAACCCCATAACATATGATCGATAGAAATACACATCGAAGAATTATGAATTTCTCATCGTAGGTGTTGGGGGCTTCCCCTGTGTCACCCGCCTTTTCGAGCCGTCTCATGCTTTACCTGTCTGTATTGCCCGCATTTAACAAGAATCCCTCGAGTTTCACATAGTTTGGCCTGAGAAAAAACAAATTCTTGCTGTCTAGCGTGCAATCCGACCAAATTGTGAGAGGAAAAACCTGAAAAATCTGTGACGATCGGGAATTACTTGCATCCGTCCATATTATTTTCACCAGCCAAAAAATTATCCAAACATGACATTTTCGTGTCTGCATACACTGGTCAGACTGACACTGGCAGAACATTTTTTTACTCAGAATTTGCGATTATTCTCCTGATTCTTCTCATACTTGGTTCAGTGCCTCTTCGGAACTCTGGTTGTATGGTATTGATGACGGAACTACCAGTGGCTCAGAAGACTTTGTATCCAAGCAGACATTGCAGGGGTGAGTAATAAGAATGCTTTGAATTCCCTGGTACAGATCCAGGATGGTGAATGGAGGGCCGGTCAAATAAAAAAAAAACGGATATCTACACAATTTGTTTTACTGTGGTTGAATGATTTCGCCATTATAATCAAGGATTAGCATTCGTGAGCATAGATTCGGAAAATCGGAATACGAATCGGAGCACGATACTATAGTCGTTGCAGTGTCACTGGCCTCTACAAGAGGTGTCCCTTTGAGTGCCCAAGGCCCGAACTGAAACTCCCAGCGGGAGGGGGTGTCCCTACCCTCTTTACATTCCCCTCCCCTTCCCCTTCCTCGGGAGTGTTGTTGGCGGTTCTTCCCTTCGGGGGAAATAGTTAGGGAGTTGGGTTTGGAGCGGCAGGGGGAGATATTTGGTGAGGAGTTTCTGGTTCCGCATGAGGGAAACACAAACGTTTCTCTCCCCCTTCAGCCGAAATTGCGGTATTTCTCTTCCGCTGGTCGAATTGTTCTCGTGCCTCTGGCGGATGGACCTGGATTATGCCCCGTCCCGGCTAGTAAGTGTGGCTGGGATTCGTGGGAGGTAACACTAAAGTTTCCATCCCTGTAGGTTTCCACCCTCTCAAGCCGGAGATAGCGGCTGCTTCCTCCGCTGGTCGTTTTTATCGTCTCAGCGGCCGTCAGGCAGAAGTGGATACGCTCTCGAGGAGCCAGCCGGCCGGGGCCGCGGCGGCACCTGTTCTCGTGCTGCCGATAGTCCCCACGGCCGGTTCCACGGCGGCGACTACACAGATCCACAACTCAGCCAAAAGCCGTCAGAAATTCCTACGGAAAGCTCCGTTTCTTCCACCTCAAGGCGGACCAGGTTCGGGACGCGTTCGACGCTCGAAGGATGTGCTCACCAACTTCGAATCGCAGCGAGTACCGTAGGAAACAATGGACCTCTCCTTCTCCGCTTTTCGACGGCTCGCCGATAGCTGCTTTGAACGCCCTGAGACGACGGAGGGCCGGTTCCGGGATCAATTTCGGGCTCAGAGCCCCGCAGGATTCGCCCGCGTCTAACCAACTGATCCAGCAAACAGCAGGAGAAATTTGACTACGAGGTCGGCGGCATCGACAGTGAGCTGCCGTTGACGTTCCAACGTGCTAGAGTGCCAGGACTTCACCTGAGTTCGCAGTCGACCCACAACTTAGCAGGATTCGTCCGCGCCGCTAACCAGCAGATCCATCAATCGACAGAGGGAGGTCGACGACTTCGACAGCAAGCCGCCCTTAACTTTTCAACGTTCCAAGGTACCGGGACTTAGCCATAGTCCGCAGCAGTGGTTCCCTCACTCCCGTGCTTGGAGTTTGACACCATGCCATGCCAGACCGTTATGTTCATTGCTCGGGGCTTCCCTTGGCAGACGACCTCGTTGAGAGGCCAATTGCGTGGAATTGGTTTTCCCGGGGATCCAAACGGCTATTTGGTCAGGTTTTGACCAGCTGTCCAGTGCTCGGGGTTTTTCCCGCCTCCTATTTCGAATTCCGACATCCCACTGTTGGCCCTCTCCACCGTGACCGTGACCAGGATTACTATCGGTGCCTGGCAACGAACACAACAATCGGCGAGCCAGACGACCACTCGGCCAGAGTTTGGCGGCAGGAATTGTCATCGGTGCCAGGGCTGCCGGCAACAAACACAACCACCGGCGATCCCTTCGCAGTGATAACCCCTAGTTGGTGTTCGCATAGTACCAAACAAGACAAGAGATCGAGACCCCTACTGGCCTGGGTTTTAACTAGCCGTCCATGGTTCTGGTTTCCCGCCTCCTCGTCATGAGAAGTCGTTCCACAATGCTGAAATGTCCTCGTAAACTGCCGTGACTCATCACTTTTTCTTCGCCATTCAGGCTACAATGAGGATCCCACTAATATCCTTACTCCCCACCAACAGTTTGCTAAACACACAGCACAGTTACCTTGCGTAGTTTGTTCAGAACCCAAACATGAAACAAAGTGTAAGAGGTCAGTTAATCTATCATGTGTGTACTGGTACAGGCAAGCGCCGTGGATCACGAACCTGTCTGAACTCGCTGCACGCTACACACCGCCTGCCGAAGGGAGAAAGTTCAAATAAACGGACGTCCGAAACAGACCTCGGATTCTGAAACAGTCAGTTCATAATGTGCAACGTCTCGGCATGTATGGAGCCATATTTTCTGCGGTTGGCCCGGATACGGACCGACCAGGGGGTCGACGACGGTGCGACTCGGGGGGACAAGTTATCACATTGAACCTGGCGGCGTAGTTCAGCATAGGGGAGCAGTGGTGCATGTCGGGGCTAGTCCTAGTCCACTTGTCTCGTTCCCGAATTGGCGGCCATCGCCTAGTCCAATACACCTGTGGGACAAGGGTGCGACTGGCGCCGGTCACCTACTTTCGGGACGAAGAGTGACTGTCTTACGCCGTGGATCGGCACAACGGTTCAGGGGGCCTCAAGGGGTCCTTTGTGCCAGCGACCAAGCACGCGTCAGGCAGAGGCCGGAACGTCAGGTTCTACGGGCTCAGGCTTCTGGAGACTGCTCAGACGGCCCGGGGTAAGACCGCATTCCAAGTGGCTGCAGTTGTTCAGATCGACAGGGACTAGAGAACCGCATCATCATTCCATTCGCAGTAGTGATGGGCTGACGAGCTCGTCATCAAGCTCTGCGCTACCCGCCTCACCAGGAAACCGTTTCACTACGACGGTGGAAGAAGCAACTCAGCTTTGAGTATGGCATCCCATCCTCAGTGACGCTCGGCAACAAGCCTCCATCGCCTCATCGACAGGTAGTCCCTGTCGTAAGATGTGGGATAGGCGCCTCCTCGTTCTCACGGAACGGCTCCCACGCCTTCCGGTCCATCAGTCAGATCGACTGGATGTCAGCCGGTCGGGGGGGACTCCAGGGACGGTCCTGATGCTGCTTAGTCTTCTGGTCGACTTGCTTTGATGGGCTTCGACGAACCAGGCCAAGCCTCGTTCAGCCAGATATTGACCCATTAGCGCCTCTTACCGTCGTGGTTGCTATCATACGTCCTCTCCCGTTATTTGAGGACATGTAAGCGGCTGCCGGGAGTATCTCTGTGATCTTCGGCAGCCGGTACCTCACGGACACATTTATGCCATTGGCAGACTTCACCAGAGCCACACTCTGACAACACAATAAACGGTCAACCCACTACCGGCGTGACAGCTCGATCCCTCCACCAGTAGAGCCGGATGTGCGAAACTGGGATATTTGTTTTGAGTTGAATTCGTGAAATAGTTTGCACAAAACTCACTGGTTTGTGAAACTGTGAACAACGATAACTCACCACAAATAGGACGAACCCTCTGACACTGAACGCTCAGCGCTTGGAAAAATAAGGAGGACAAGGGGTTACCGGAGTTGCCTTGAGAGGGTGCTAGTTGCCAGTTACTCGATATTCCGCTTTATAATGTTCGGGATATTTTCTGGCCTATTTCTGGATAAATCATGAGAGTAAGAAAAAGAGGAAAGCAAATAAATGAAAATATAGGTTTTGTTGGTAGGGTGATGTGCACATCAGAGCATAATAGCACTAAAAGCAACAGAAACGCCAAACTTAACTTGATATCAACCCATCGAATGTTGCTGGAGAATGGTATCAAATAGTGGCAAAGAGCATTCGGCCTATTCTGGCCCTTTTTCCTTCTTAAATTTGCAAAATTTGGACTATTGAGTTGAGAAAAAACTGGCAACCCTGCTGTAAAATGATGCAAAACGTGTGCAAAATCAGCAGCCCGACTTCCTCTGCAGAGAATTTAGTTCTTCTGTGTGTGGGCTTGGACAATTGTTTACCAAAGTGACACAAAGTGGACACATGGCACCTTGCTGCTTTGCTTCACAGTATGGGCGCCGATCATGGAGGGGGAGGGGGAGACGGGGATGTGTCCCCCACTTTTGTGAGGATGTTCCCAATGACTTTTCATTTTTTACACAGTATTTTTTCAGTGGCGGTGACATGCAATTGATCGTGGTTCAACGCCTGTGCCTTTCATTGAAGCTGAAACCACTTAGCATGTTACAATCCTCATCGGTGGCACTCTCTGGACGAATACATTCTCCGCGGTGTGATAAATTTTCCTCCGACTTCAATTTTTTACCTGATAGTTTTTGGTGGAAAAGGCTATCTGTGGTGAAAACGCTGCTCATATGTTCTTCGTCCATACTAACAGAAGCACACTGCGCGAATGCAAATCAGGCATGCATGCACGTTTATCAGAACGGGTGAATTGCTGAACTACCCGTAATACATGTGTATGACATGCATATGATCATGGTGCCTTTCAGGAACAGACATACCAGTATGAATATAGCTCGAGAAAATCATGCGGCTCCTGCAAAATTGACCACCCAGTGGTTCAACCAAGCATGCTGACAGCCAGGCACGGAGGCCTACAATCCACCAGGCTATCTCCACCTTTGGATTCATATGCATGACAAGAGGCGAAGGAGGCAGCTGCAGTCGAGTCTGCTTGTCTTATATGAGACTCTACAGCCATTAACAAGCCTGCCTTCGACGTGAACAAACACCTTCATAATCTTCTCTGCCGAAGTCAGCTAGAATATATAGCTAACATTCAATGTAATCAATGCATATTTTGTCATCTAATCATCACATATGACCAAAACTAGTTTGATAAATCAGGATATACATCAGTATTTATTGTTCTTTGAAACCAAAAGATGGACAAAACTGTAGATGTCCTTCTATTGGGGCATGGCTGTTAGAATGAATGTGGTATGGCAATTCATTCCATTTATTTAGCAGATCATTTAGTCAGTTCTTTGTCTACCACAGTTATATTGTGGAAGATTGTGGTGAACCTGAAGAACCTACGGAAAAACCTACCGAAGAGCCGACTGCGGAGACCTACGTAATGCCCTGGAATGCGACTCAGATAGCGATCTTCATCCTAGCCACCTTCATACTGATCGGCGCTGTTGCCTTGATGCTCTATCTCTTGTGCAACGATCCAGGGTTAGTAAAATCACTGATTATATCATACCCACTACTTTAGAGACATATATGATGCCCTGAACACCAACTCCAATAGCTATCTTCATCCTAGTCATTGATTGGCACGCTCAAACTGGCACTGGTCTCCAAAGATCCTGTGTTAATAATATCAAGTGCTTAAATTTTAGGCTGGACGCTTGTAATTCACTGTTGTTTGGTCTTCCTGACAACCTAATTAACAAGATTCAGCGAGTCCAAAACA
>JAODTT010780861.1:0-11005 GCA_025400115.1 Pentamera pediparva
TAGAGATTATGGGGTTGCCTTGCATCCTTGAGCTAGGTGCTTCATCCTGCTTGCTCACTCTGAGGGGTAGGTGATTTGCAAGTTGCCGCCTGTGTGTAACAACCCCCTCCGTCATAGCGGTCATCAGAGATCCGCCAGAGGCAATGCCTTATTCCATGTCCTGGTGAAGGTTCGCAACTGACGAGAGTGCAGTATCCAGTTAGGCACCATTGCTTGCTTTGATATGCGTGTCTGGCAAGTGAACCATGACATTTTTTTTTGCCAGTTCATGGTTGCAATTATGATATTATGTTGAGGTACGTACGTGGACATGGACTTAACGAACGGTGCAGTATATGATGGTGCCGCTAAATGTAGCGAGCGCTACATGTATGGGGTGTAGAAGTGTAGTGAAGCGTAACCCATATAGTTCTTCTAACATTTCGCAGCATCCCCAACTTCGTGTGCAGGACAATCTCAGTAAATCCCCTGGAAATATCAGAGGTATACTTTCGTATAAGCCAGCCTGGGAGTAACAATTGAATCACTGACTATGTAATCAATATCAACCCTAAATACCTGGTAGGTAATCATCTATTGTTGACAATACAGAATAGTTCCAGGTTGACCTCCATGGAGTATAACAAAAACTTATTTATCCTACAGCACAAACCTTTACCCCTGCCCAAGGACGCAACCACTTGTTGAAAGTTGGGGAGTCAATTGGTCCACTTGTTAAAAGTTGAGCGGGGGTCCAATCGGGTCCAAATCAAACTAACAGTATAGGAACCTCCAAATTAGTGGGGGATCCACCCAGAAGTTGAGGGTCGTGTCACCCCCTGCCCTCCTCTCAGGCTCCGACTCAAAGACGATAACATATCTGTTCTGGCAAAATAGACTCAACCCATCATGATAGTGAATAATCTTGTCTGTACCCGGTGGGTGTTTCATCGTAGCCGATGTAGTGGCAACCGCCACCCACACACTTATAAAATCCTTTAGGGCCTTACACCTTGAGCCGGGAAGTGCTCCAATATGTTTGCTACAAGGCACTTTGCGCACACTCGCAGCAGTGACGTCACGCTCCGCCGAGCATCCTTGTTGTAGCCTACTACCAGTTCCGACCACGAGTCAGGACGTGTGTGTGGACTGCTCTCTGATATGGTGGTCCCGTGAATAACTCATTGAGGCCGGGGAGCACGTTAACATGCTCTGCAGCCTCTTCGCTGCCTTCTCGGAAATAACCTCGGACTGTCGGACTCAAAGGGTTAATTACAAGGCACTGTGCGCACACTCGCAGCAGTTACGTCACACTCCATCGTGCGTAGTAGTCTTCAACCAGTTCCGACTGGCAGGTGCACGGGAAAGGACGTGTGTGTAGACTGCTCTCTGATATGGTGGTCCTGTGATTAACTCATCGAGGCCAGGGAGCGCTTTAACATGCTCTGCTGCCACTTCGGAAATAACCTCGGAAATTTATCTGTAGAACCCAGGATCCATTGAATGAAAATACCATGTTAGCGAATATATCCTAAGGCCAAAGGTCATGTAAATATGACTTCATTCATTATTGTACCTCAAAGATAGTTCACTAAGGTGATGAATCGTGATTCAGCCGAAGTGTGCAAAGAAAGAGCAGCAACTGTTATTGCGCAGCACACGTTGTGACGTCACGGGGGGACCACCGGAACCTCTATAACACAAAGTCAATACAAAACATACTTTTTGAAACCCTGTAACACAGAATATGACAGAATTATCTGATTAATTTCTGTCTAAATATCACTTTCCGTCTTTCTGTTGTCAAGATGTCTATGAGTGACCTTCACATCGTCCCCCCAAGACGTCATCAATTCCCAAAGGTGAATTCAAATAACTCAACAATGGGTTTTCAGGTGCGCTCTTTCCGCCTACGCTAGTTTAGAGGAAATCTGTCACATGATCTGACAAGTGAAAGCGCTCAAATTAGAAAGATATATCCGTCCTTCCGGAAATGTGATACATGGCTGACAACCATACACTGACTGTGCATGAACATCGAATAATAATACTAACAGTAGAGTGATGTGCATTTAGTGTTTAAAATCAATGCCTACTGTCTTCGATTAACAAAATCGTCTATATGATATACATCGTTGACCAGTCACTCAGATTACAGGATGAAATAGCACCAATAATTGGAAGAAAAATAATGCCTCAGCCACTCAAATTCTCAAGTGAATAGAGGCGAACACTACACTTGTGAAATTGCTCCAAACGTGTCGAAAATAGACCAACACTAGCTGATCAAATTGAACACAGTATTCCTTCAAAAGTCTAAACAACGGGCACACCTTCATTAATAGCTTACTACACAGTAACAGTTTACTCCAGAAACCCGTGTCATATAGCCGTCTCGTCTTCTCGGCAAGAGTATCATCTGAACACCAATATTTAAGCAACAGTTCTCAAAAGAATGAGTATCATCTCAAGCAAAGGATATACCTCTTAGTCTTATACCAAGTAGGTCTCTAAGTTTCACATGACATGTCTCCTCAGCGAAAGGGCAGATTACAATGACAGTATCCCATATACAACATTTTGTAAACTCCAGTACTCCACCCTTAGGAAGAAGCTCATCAAATGGGTCAAAATCCTTGAGTCAGTAAAATGTTCCTCAAGGAAATTGGAATATTTCTGAAAGACTTCCGAAAGGCGATATCAATTTCCTTATGGGAATGAGCATTTCCTGAATATCGTTTGTCATTTCCCCAATTGGCAATGTAGGAAATAGTCAGTTTCCTGTTCATCCCCCATGTAGGGATCAAGTACTGTAAGGTCTTCAACCACCTTTGGAAACAAGCTCGCATCAAGCGGAATACGTCCGTATTAGGGTCACGTGTCCAATTTTCTTGATGATGATAGGATGGCTGATTCAAATAGCACCACTGCCATGTACAGGAGGATGAAGCATAGTGACGTCACCGCCATGAGCAGCACTGGGTAGTCCGTCAGCCAATGGCCGTGGAATGTGCGAACCAAATCGCCCTGTGTGAGAGAAAAGAATGAAGCGTAAACCAGAAAAGCTAAAAGGCTCTGTGAACAATCCTGATGGGGAACATATCTACCAAGTTTGAACTTGATCGGACCAAGCATATGAAGGCCTGTGACTTAGCTTGATCACAAGCTAAAAGTAGGCGAGAAACACAAAATGTTCCACACGTTTCACTTGTTTCCCCCAAATTGACCCCTAATGACACGAATGAATTTGATTAAGCTTGATCACAACGTAGGCATCACACACATACACACGAACGTACAATATATCTCCATCACACACACGCACACACATGCCACGCGTGACTGCATGGATTCCTTGGGGGAAAAATGTGCCCTTCGGAGTGCTGGATTTATGACACAATGTTAGCGTTGCCTTTAAAACAAATCCCCATTAATTATTCTTCAAACGGTGGGGGTTATTGCGGGCTCATGAACTCTCAGGTGTAGTGGTGGTATTCGATTCGATGACTATAGGTTCATCGACCCTGGTCGTATGATCGTGGATGGTCACCGGCGTCCGGCGATGACTTGTCGTATCTTTTCACTAGTGCTCATATGATATCGATGTAGAGGTGTGACCAATCCCAACATATAGAGCTGAGCTACCCGCCTGTCGCCACAATAATGCTTGCTGTAGTTATCGCCATTGTTTGGTCTGGACAAACTAAACCAATGTGGCGACCGTTAGCGTAAGCCTTCGGTTCGGTTCATGCATGTTCTTAGTGTAACCCTTAGCTATTTTGCAAACTGATACCTCGTTCTCAGCACTCCTATGGTCTGTGCGATAGTGCGCGGACCCCCACACTAAAAACTCTGCAGTGAAATTTTCACTCCGTGGAGTCCGTGCAGCGTTCTCTTCCAAACTACACAAAAACAGTGATTTTCACCACGATAACGGGGTGGAATTGTCATTAACAGCCCATAAATTAGGTAATGGGCTATGTTCATAACTTGTCAATTTCACCCCGTTTTCGTGGTGGGAGAGAACACTGCACGGGGTGAAAATTTCACCACGGTGTTCTTAGAGTGCCACCTAGTCATTCAGGATAGGGATCAAGATTAGTGAGGAAGGAGAAATTGATGTAGTTTGGCGTCTCGAGAGGTTAAAAACCGCAGTATATACTGTGAGGATTGGCTTGAGAGTGCCTGAATGGTGATGAATATTCACAATATGTATTGAGTTTCTAACTCGCGTGATCCCACGTTGGATGAACTCTCTAAACTAGTTAACGATGTCATCTTCTTGTTGGAGTGGGGCTAATAGAGACATGGTGCCGTCCTCAAGGGTACATCACAAAAGCTAATCTGCCATTACGGGGTTCGAACTCGCAACTTTCCCATATAGGCCTATTGTCAGTAGTCTGGAACTTTTCAGATTGGACAATCCAATCTCATCATGTAGCCCTGTCAGGAGTTTAGCACACTCCACAGTGCCACCGTCCACAGTGTGCTTCCATATTCCCATTGTTGAGTGGCGTAACCCCTTGGCAATTTATTTTACCCTAGACGAACTCACTGGGGCAGTAAAGTCAAAATAGTAGACCGTGCCACCGTAAAGTGACGAATCGGCAATTGGATGGTAGCGTGGTTTGCCCACCCCCTCTGATTCTATAGGTACAATCGCCTATTCAGGAACAGGTAGCGTCTTGGCGATTTGATAGACATTCTATGTAGAGTGGTACTCATACCGCGTGCCACTATGAGTATGACCTGACTGTAATTTCAAGATTAAATTGTGCAATCACTACGCAAAACCCATTCCAGTGCTGAACGATCTAGCGCAGCCTGTACGAGCTCCATGGGAATCGGAACAATTAGAAGATGGCAATATATATCAAGTGGTGCACGGTGGCACCATTGAGTGCAATTTCAACGTTAAACTGTGACTACCTCACTCAATTCCACCCATAATGGTGTACATTCATTGCCACCATGAGTAACATAACTTCGACGGTAACTGGTGGCATACCTCACCCAATGTTCAGTGCCACCATGAGTAACATAACTCTAACAGTGACTGGTGGCGTAACTCACCCAACCACCGTGCTGAACGATCCAGGTAGCCAGGTCAGTCCGGACGAATTCCCTGAAGATGTTGAAGATATATTGCATGTATATGCCGTTACCCTGTAGAAGGCACTCGATCGCCAAAGATGACGCGAACAGGTAGAGGGATGTGATCCGAACCCATGTGATCTTGTCACGGAATAGTTCCCGAGCAACGTCTTGAAACACTTCTTCGACGAGTCTCTTCGACGAAATGTTAACGTTGAGCTGCCTGGCTATGTCTTTGTAAAGATGTAGGTACTGTCGGTCCAGCTCATTGCCGATTATCTGCAGTGATACGAAATGGTTGGATTCTCTATATGTCAAGAGGAATTACTGTAAGACACGACTGATGATTTGATCACACCCCTTCTTCATCAGTTGTTGACAAGACTCATGTTGCGAAGCCGACCTATACCAAGTAATATGTGATACTTCAACGTACAATCGATGACGAGCATCAATGTTCCACAACCCAACACATATAACAAGAGTGGACTACACGGTAAACGGTTAAGAGACAACTGCATGAATATTTATGGCGAGAAATTAGCGCAATACTAATATAGCCTACCCCTACATGGCGTCGCTCTTGGAAATCGTCATGCGAGGATTTCATAGAAATTTCAATGATTTTCTTGTGTAGAAAGCCCAGCGATCCTCATGGCTACACTGTCACGGAGGTAACTAACAGCACATGTCAACTCACCCTAAATGCCCTCTCAGCAAGTAGTATTGTGATGCGGGATACCTTATTTCAACTTTGTGCAATACATAGGCCTATGCATGCACGAAGCTCAAGTGCCACGGAAACGGGAATTCCTTGGGTTTTGACGGGGAGATACAGTTATTTCTCTGCAATGCGCGGTTATTTTCTGAAGTAGGGTCGTCAGCATAACTACAGTAGATGTTTCCATCACTGTTGAACGAGAGGTTTGGGGTTTTATTGTGCACTGCCTACAACTGACTCTGCCGAGGGATATTCGCTTCCACTTGCTCTGCCGATGCAAATGTGATCGCAGACTGACTGCAATCAGGAGGGCACCCCCCCCCCCTGATTGTACTTATGACACGTGCTTTGTACAGCTGTCTTGTGTCCGAACTTAACATGATCTACATCCAGGAAATAACATTTTCCATGTTACTCAGATGGCAGCAGAAGCAAAGTTTCAGGAATGCTCCTTCACAGTTACGACAATTTGTCTATTCCTGTCAGCAGTGCAGGAATTGTGTTTGGCTGACAGATGTCTTCTTGGCGAAATGGCAGAAGAAAGTCTTCCCTACACTAAAAAATATGGGTAAACTCGCCCTAGCATGGCTCCACTTTTGGGGGATATTTTGCAAGTATCGAGGGCTGCTAGCCCTCGCCTCATTCCTGGCTTGCTTATCACTCAGTGAGAGCGTCAACCGTTGTTCTTATAAATTGTGAAAATCGACGCTTGTGATCGCCTTAATGCTGCCTTCTGTGGAAGAATGTTTGTCAATCTCCGAAATAGTCCGGATCTGCTCGGTTTGGACAGCTGTAACTTGTCCATTGAATAATAAGCCAATTAATACGTAATGTCAGTTTGTGTGGAAATCCCTTCAACATATTGCACTCAAATCATAAACACAAGTGACTACCTGAAGTTCGTTGAAGATAGCACTGACGTGTTGATGCTTCGGTTTCTTCCGGTGCTTGGGGTTGATGTTTGGTTTTAGGGAGTTGGGAAGACGGTACTGCACATAGTCCCGCAGCAGATTGAAAGACACTTCGGCTACTTCGTCTTCGTAGTTAACATGGCGACGAAAACCTATCGATCAAACAAATCAGAAAGCTAAATGATCCTGTGATTCCTTGTATGCCTTGACCTATGTTGACCTCCGACGACCTTTGACCTGACTAACAACCAATTTGGATATTGTACTCATTATGGGAACCACACGTACTATAGACAGTGTTCACCTCGGGTTACCTTTGACCTTTTCTGATGACCAAAATCAAGATTGGAGCTTGATATAATTTAATCCTGACCTTGAGCGCAAGGCAGACATAGCTTACTGTTTTCACAAAATTGACCACCGGTCCCACCCAAAGACATTCAGTTTTTTGTAGGCCTTCCTCTGTAGATCTATCTTGTCGAGCCCTCATAGCCTAATGGTGGGATGATTGGACCAGCAGTTCAAAGGTTACAGGTTCGAATCCCGGGAGAGCATGTTGGTTTCTTCTCTAGGCAGGGCAGGGATAATTGATTCGGCTGCAATCGGGAGAGTTCGGTTGGGCGCTAACTAGTTACTGATCATCGGGCTAGTTGAGGTTGCCTGTTGGTGCGTCCCAGCCCACTCAGCTGTGGTGAGTAGATGGTGTAAGCACTGGGGAGGGAAGTGTTGTCCAGGCAGCACTGGCCCCGTCGTCTGGACATTAGCCCAGGTTTCTGGATCTTACGCTTCCGCAGCTGTCTGCAGCGTATGCCCAAGACTTTACTTTTTTCCCTTCCTTTCCTTCCTACCTCTGAAACTAAGATGACATTTGTCTTGACTCCAAATCAATATGTTATGTATTCATCATGAGTGACACACATTCCTAGGAACGAGTTTCACATATGATGATATGACACGTACATCTTACGCCTTCTCAACATTGATTTCCCGAGGCGACTTGAGTCGACTAAAGATGAGGTTTTGTATAATCTGTAAACTAGAAACAACCCTGTTACCCTGACTTACTTTTGTACACCTTCCATTCCAAGAATGTGACGTGTTCGAAAAAGGAATGGACTGCAGCGAGTCGTAGCTTCCTAACCATGCAATAGAGGTAGGCTCGTCTGGACTGCGAGTGCTTCTCGTAATCGAATCGCTTCTGGATTTTGATGAACGCTGGCTCTTCTCTCGGTTTCCTCATCTTGCGAGATTTCCTTCAATCAACTGCCTGTAATAGGAACAATACAAGAGAAGTGAAACGGTTGCTGGAAACATCATCATTTCGAGAGCACTGTGATTTCCTGCCTCCGTGGCTCTGTTAGGAAGGAATGGAAAGGGATACTTTTTAGATTTTTGTGTCTCTGCTGCAGATGTCTTAATGGTCAATCCCCTGCCGAGTTATTTAATTACTTCCAAGTGAAGCCATCTCGCGGGTATAGTCTGAGAAGGTCATCTACTGTTCCTTCCTTCATTGTACTGAGGACCAATCGTGTAATGTTTGGTTATCTGGCTTTCTCAGTCGCTGGGCTCCGGAGGAGTGGAATAAGCTTCAAAATAGGCTCAAACAGATGAACAGTTTTAATGTGTTTAAAAGGAACCTTTAGACTCACTTGTTCAATACAGCTTTCAGTTAAATTTTGATGGTTACATCACCTTTCTTGTTTTTCATTGTTTTGTTTTTGTAAATAAGCCTACTGCTCTGTGAAGCGCCGCTGCATACAACGTTAGTTTGTGAAAGCGAACGCTATATAAATTTGTGTTAATAATAATAATATAATGTTCCCCTTTGACATTGTCCGAAGAGCTTCTCCAAAAATGACAATGAATGAAGTTAGGAGTATCGTAGGTGGGTAGTATTCCCCCCTCTGTTTGCCCTCATAACACGAATCGATATAAGCATTACAAAAACACGTTGAAGGCCAAAGGTCATGTAGATTTGACTCCAGATTTTGGTACTTCTAGAAAATCGAACCTCGGACCGAATTTCAGCCGACACGTATGCGAACACAGTGCACATTTACTGTTGCGCATCATGCCTTGAGACGTCGAGGGGGAACCGAGAAGACCGGTGTAGCCTGTAGGTAATACAAAGGCAATGCAAAACACATACTTCGGAATACCCTGTAGAAACGAATGACGAATATGCCCAGTGTCTAAATAGAAACATATGGAATTGTTAACCAGATTTGGAAGAAGAAATTCATCAACTTCGTTTGTTAATGCTCCCTCTGACCTCTCTTCTATGAAGGTTTAGCGATATTTTTTGTGTAGAATTTCCCGTTTGAAGGCAATATGCTACATGACCCTTGACACTAAGGTAAAAAACAACAAATCAGTCAAATGTGGTCAAAGTCGGCCATCCGATGCATTTCAGATAAATGTACACAACTTTTATTAAAGCCTTGTCTCTGAAATAAATGTGTTGCTACCCAAATAACAATACAATCATTAGTTTTGACACTTTTGGAGAGAAATTGCCCATTGGCATTTCCGCGTGGTGCGGAAGTCATCAATAGAATGAGCATGTCGACATGCTCATTTCGATACATCAAACGACGATTCAATCAGACCTCCCGGTCTCAAGTTATAGCCTCTTAGAGGTTTCACCTTTCAGGACCACTCACTGAAGTGTCAGTAACTGCGTCATCAGGAGCATCGTTTCACGGTAAAATTTGCCTATTGATTCGTCTCAACAAGACGAATTCAGTCGTCACAAAACCCATAAGGTCAGATAAGTCCCCAATATGCCCAAGTTCAAATGTTTCGTCGATCAGACATCAATAAACATCCCATTAGTGACCTTTATGGACAAGACGTTGACTTATTCCTTTACTTCAGTCGTGGAATCTAATGTGGTCATGTTATCGCGTGTGTGTGTGTGTGTGTGTGTGTGTGTGTTGGCCTATGTGTGTATGTGACGCTTTGCTTGAAAACACGATACGGCCCGATCCGACTTGGATTGATGAAGCTCATACTCGGTATGCGCTCATGACGAATATCTAATCCACGGTTTTTGAGACCGGTCATATCCATCTGAGGTCAACAGCGGTCAAGTCTGAAGACCTCGCGAACCGTAAATATTGTTTGGTCTAATAAAAATTTCCGTTTGTAGCTTGCTTCTGGGGGAGTGCAACAATCCTTTCCTGTCTTTCGTGTTTTCCTTCTGTTTGTCTTTTGCTTTCGTCTCCATGTCTGTGAAGCGCTTGGAGGTTTTGCGTTAGTCGCTCTATCAAGTCCCCATTATCACTTTTATTGTTATTATTCGGAGAACATGAAAGGTAATTTTTGGTAACAACAGAACATTTGTGAACATTTGATATCTTAGCCAATTGTGACTTGTAAAATCGATAACTAAGATAGGCTACAAATATAAAATAGAAGATACATAATACTGAGGTGGTTGATGTAAATATATGTGTGATCCATTGCCACTCCTAAACACCCGATCCGAAACATGAGGAATAAATTATTGTAGGCTATTAGTCATCGAAACGATAGGTCACCATAACTATCGTTGACTATAAACAGAGTCACTGATGGTCATTGTGACATAGTTGAGATAGCACCGCTATCATTAGGGGCTCAGTTTTCAATTACGCCTATTATAGAGCATGTGTCTCTCTGCCTTCCGTCGTCGTTTTTCCTAATGTTGTTCTCGTGTTTGCAATTTGTATCTTATGCGCCTACCGTATAGTTCACTCCTTGTTCGTAATCTCTTCGAGGCTATATGATAATAGTCGAAATGTCAACAATTAGCAGAGGCGTTGTAATTTTCGGATTTTGACAAGATTTCATCTCCGCCGACATTTGTCGTAATTACAGTGCAATTGCAGCAGACAACGGCGTCATTTACGGCTACAAATTCGGTTATGAAAGATGGTCAATTTCGAGATTATCGCACGACAGATCCATAATGAAGTAAAATTCACTAATGTATGTTAGCAATCACAATCACAGGAAAGAAATAAACCGCTGAGTTTTGATGTCGGGGATTTTAACAATGTCAGTATAGGTATATTCCATGTTGTTTGTATACAGTAACACTACCACCGCCTATGCATGATTCTCTCGGGGCGTAAGTATAGCCACATTGTGTCCAGATGTGCATTTGTGAGAGGGCGTGTTTGTCTCATTAGCACTAGGACAGAGCTCGGTTAAACACGTGAGTGCGTGACACCTAATGCACAAACTTGCAACCAATGTAGCATTCAGTATGACCCCTATATGGGTAAGATGTGGGCATCTGGGCCGGAGTGGCCCC
>JAODTT010780972.1:0-11003 GCA_025400115.1 Pentamera pediparva
GATTACAGCTCGTTATTCATTTCGAGTCAACGATGGACATGTTCGGGGCCAGTATATATCGCCGACTTCCAACGTCACCAATATTGTATATTATCCCACTGGATCTAAAAGGTTCCTCATATTTGCCATGAGTTAATAAAAATTCCCGTCACTCACATTGCGCCTGTGGTTTTCAGTAGTTTCAGTTCCTCCACTCTTCACGATGGCGACGCAACTTCAGAAACAATATGCACTGGCACATGTGAAGGTTTTCCGTTATTCTTCGGAATGATTGCTGAATTTGCTGTGCCAGCAATAATCACTGAGATGAACTTGATTCTCCTACAAAATCATTTCATAATCAATCTACCACATCCCCCAAGGGATATTCGGGCACTGGCCCACGAATATGCCCAAGACTACTGTCATGGACCACAATTATTTTCGTCAGGTGCCGCATTCTTATAGGAAGGAGGGGGCGGGTTGAATGGTTAGTTTCAGTTGCAATTGTATTAACCTTGAAGTGACACCCTCTTCTCGAGATCCCCGCCACCTGGGAGAGACTGGCTGAAGGATAGAAGGCCGAGGGCCCTCGAACATCCTTGTCGTCTGCAGTCTATTACAATAGGTGTAGGCCCTAAATATTTGTGTATGCACCCAACCCTTTTTCATACACGTCTCCTTCACACTGATTTCACGTTCTTGTTATTAATCTGAGTTCCTTCTCTGGCGTGTTGTATGCATTTCTAGTCACATGGAAAGCAACTAAACTAAACTACTGAACACAAGAACCAGACCATGCCTACAACTTACGTATAAAGAAATACATCAGCCTAGCGCCCTAGCCCACTGGCTATAATACAACTACAATTCGAACGATCAACTTTATACGACACACAACCCTGGGTTGTAGTTTTACAGGCAGTCATAAAGCCAGCGAATTTCACTTGCAAATCGATGCAAAAATACGAAAGTTACTCACGCAGTCACGGCATTGTTGATTTCTTGATCAGAGATCCCTTTCCAGTTTTTGAAAAAAATAAATTTATATGTTTCTCGTGGCTGAGAAAAACAGCTAACACCAAATCCTATTCGGGACTGCGATTTATAATTTTTCTGAACATTAAGGTCAGTTCTAATTTCTCCAAGCGTCATCTCTTAACGAGATCTCAGCTAGTCTTATAACGTGGACGGGATTGGTTTATATAGTCGAAGCGGTGACCGATATAGAGTTCGATGGAAAACAAATTGTGTGTTATTGACCGTCGATCGGATGGCTGGGAGATGCCTAATTGACGGCAATGTACATGTGTGCTGCTCAATCACTGCAATAAAGCATATAACTTTTCTGATATGAACCGCTGGCCATGCTCGGTCGAGGTTTAATTAAACACACATGCTCACTCAATTGAAAAGGTCAGATAATCCTACAACTTCAGGCTGCCGTAGTCGTCGCAGCGTGATTTAGGCAGGTAGGTACGATTAACGTATTGTACAGTAATGTACAGTTGTCTAGGGACTCATAAATTGCATTTATTTGACAATATGAAGGGTGAGTCTATTTATGAGGGCGAACTTCCCTCCTCTCGGTCCGTCACTGTGCACTGCATTGACTGAACTATGCAAACATATAGGTTGAAGTTTAGGAACGATGTCCGTCGGCATGTGTCTTTTGATTAACTAACTTATCAGGCTTGACTTCGCCAAGAGCTCTGGATATTCATCAACAAATAATGCAGCCTCACCCAAATAGCAAGCCTCTCATTCCTTACTGGATACTATTCGAAAGTAGTTTTATAATTTTGATTCACATGGCGTATAATATGCGTTTCCTTTCGCCTTTTGACGTTTAGGTGGATAATGCATCTTCCACTTGTGTTACAATTAAATATGAGGATAATTTATCCAATGCTTGTGAAAGGTAATCACACGATATTCTGTCAAGGAAGAGCTGGTTGTGAGAAGTCCATCCCATCCCGTGTCCGTTCCTCGTTCGATCCAACTTCCAAGTTACCAGGTGTTACCAAAATTACCCCCAGCCTAACCACAATGGACATTTTTTGCGCCGCTATTACATATTAATGCGGAATCAAGACTAACCACGACACACACAGTCACCTAACGCATCTGATGAGGAAGTTCATCTATAGTATATGTACTTTGGCACATAACCAGAATGTACTTTCTTCCGCCATTACGTATTATTGCGGAATCAAGACCACCTCGACACACACAGTCAGAACAACTATTTATAGGCAGAGCCTCAGGCACATATCAACTTATAAGACATGCAAGACTGTTACTCAATTCAGAAAGCAAGCGTGTTTTCAAAAACGTAAAAGGTGATTACTGACTTCATCATGAAGACATGTATTCGATCCAATATTACTGGGAGTCATTTCCAATACTATTGTTGGGGAGGGGGATAAGGGATAGAGGGGTAGGGTTTAAAGGTTGTAAAATGTCTTCTCTCTCGCTATTTTCATATACACTCATTCACTGTGTTGCTTACAGGGAGTGGTCTACTCGATAATCCACCAGGGGTTTCCTAGTTCATTTCCTTTCACTTTCATTTTCTCAATCTCATATTCCTGTATATTGTATTGCAATCTTTGAAAGTGAAGAACCAAATAAATGGAGTGAAATTATGTTTTCGTCAGCAGATGTAACTGATCTAAGTGAAGTAGAACATATTTACATTCCTTGTATATGAATGGTTGTTGTATTGACTAGTTCGTTTCTACCCCAATTTATTGAGGCCGCGACCAATTTAATGCAGAAGTAATGAAACACGATAGAATCAATTTGAAACTGAACAAACGACAATTATTCTCTCACGTAGGAGATATTAGTTGTCGGTTATCCCAGAAGTGACTCTAGGCGACACCAATGCTGGAATGAGAGAAGGTACTGTCAAATGAACTGTGCTTCTCGGCAGGTGAGGTGTCCGCAGCTAACTTCGTTTGTCAGGAGTTTTATTTTCATTGGCCGCGGGCAGTAGGTCGTTATTGTGTTGTCGACTGTCAACCCCGGCAAAAAACAAGGCTCTGACTTAGGATCTGCCCGGAAACGATTTGGAGTGTGTATTGATTCATTCCTGATTTAGAAGCAAATGAGGATGTAATCACTTGTCCGCTGACTTCCTTGTGTTTTGGATTTATGCCGATAGGTGCTATGTGAAATGATAGACAGGACTCTCATCGTGCGTGAAAATGAATTGCATAAGTGTCTTAATGCCACTGAAAACCGTAGCAAATATAAGGTATAATTTAGCGATTTTTTCTTCCCAAAACAGACAGAGATAGGATAGACGATATACGACGACGTTTTCACAAATACACTAGGAAGGGTAACACGTAATGAAGCATATACTATTGAAAATGTCGAGCAACTTCAGCAACCTCATATATTGGCCACAAATTGACGAACTATTGCAATCCATTCCAATGATTGGTCATTGACTTGGATTAGGATCTGCCTAATGAAAGGTCTATTTTTTCACCCAATCTTTGAGGTTGCTGAATGATTGCACGATCATTGATTATTGCCTAACCTTTTATAACGAGCAAACATAACCTGGTGGTGTGGTGGTTGAACTTCGGATCCGGAGGTTGCGGATTCGAGTCCCGAGCGAGACGAGATGGTTTCTTCTCAAGCTCGGAATAACGAGTTGGCTTGTCAGGTAGCCCGAGTATTCGGGAGAGTTCGGTAGGACGCTAACTCTGGTTACTGATCATCGCGCCAGTTCATTCTGGCTGCTGTTGCGTCCCAACCATCTCATATGTAATGAGTACATTTTGTGACAAGTCAGAATTTTTTGAAGGCAGCTGGTGTAATATATCCCCAGCCAAACAACAATGTTATCTTCAGGTTTCATATAAGAAAATTCAACTACATCTCAAAAATGTCTATGAGTCACTTCGAAGGATGTTATAATTTGGGGAGATTTTGGCATCGGAATCCTCCTTCAACTGCAAAAATTTGCGCTCCTCGCCGGCATGCTGTTCGTGTGAGGCTATTTTCAAACTCCAGTTAATCCAGTTAACATTTTCCGAACGGAACTGGGGAAAAATGAAATCTCATATTCAAGACTTCTCAAATGAAGACAACAATTGTTCAATTTCCACGGGAATTTCAAATTAGGCCTACCACTGCCAGACTACTCGAAACACTACTCGAATTATTTTGGGCATGCATGCCAATTGAGGGACAGGCAACCATGGGAACTGATAAGCTGGGGTGACACTCCCCTCCCCACAGTGTCAGTCCTTGGGTGCCACAAAAGCTGGTGTTTATAATTGAAGTATACGTGTAAATCTTCAGATATCCAAATAAAATGTTATGCACTTCGATTGGTCTATTTCGCTGTTTTGGGACGACAATTTGTCTTCGCCCGCGCCATCGGAGCGCTTTACAGGAATTACCATGAGTACCTAGTGTAAGTACTGGGCATCACTGGTCCCGCCGCATCGACATTAGCAGCAAGTAGGCTGAGACCGAGGTGACAGAAAGATAAGCTTCCGCAGCTACAATCCTCGCCAAAAAAAGACGGGTCACCCACACTTCCCATTCAATGTTGGTATCAGGCAACGCGTGTTTCGGACGCAACGTTGGATGGGGGTGTGGTGGTTTCAACATAGTAACGTAGCAATTGTGCTAATTTTTCGTGGAGGATTGTAAGCGCTATCCGCGGGGCATGCCGCTAATTCCCATCTCTTGTATAACAGTATATACTCAGCTGTCGGAATTCCCGTCCCTGGCCTGTAATCCCCTTTCGCCAGTCGGGTTTATTCGTATTCTATAGCAGCGTGCGGGTAAAAAGTCCAGTCCAATAAGGCGCTCCTATGTAAACCCTAACATGAGGCGTGAACCCTCATCTAGCCTATAGCCCGGCCCATCAGTCATATGGGATAGCAGCTAGGTTGACATGCGCAGAGACGAACCATCGGAATTAAAGTGTAATATAGGAGATATAGTTTTGCATCACAAGTACTTTGGCTATTTAACTACAAATGACGTATTGGTACTCCGGATAGAACTTTCGGATATAGCACTGGCTGCTGTAAAGAAGACGGAAAACTCATGAGGCACCACTTGAGGCTAGTCTGATCACAGATAGCATCCCAATCGATACCTGTCCCCAGGCCTAATCAAGGATCGCCGTTCAGTTGGTTTGAAATGAATAACCCGTTTATTCGCTGAGAAAACAGCTAACCCCAATCTTGTTTACGACGACTATGTCTCCTCTGAAATAATGAAGGTCAGTTTCAATTACCTTTCCCGTCTTCCCTTAACGAGATCTTGTTTCGGAAAGTAAAGTGGGCGGAACTAAATTAGCTGATGCGGCGAGGAATGCCAGCAGAGCAGAAACACCATTAATGTGTGTTTATGACATCGGTTGACCGGAACTCGCCCAAATGAAGGCAAACCACACGTAGGCAACGACATCATTCTGATTCGATGCTATCGAAGTAATTGCCTAGTTATTAAATAGTTCCAACATGTTACGGGATTCAGTTTCTAACGCTGATAGTAGCGTTTGCCAGAAAATGTAAATAAATGATGGCTTCACTAATGGGTGACCATGTGTCTCAGGAGCTATACAATATGGCAGTACAATTCAGGAATGATTTTATGCGATCTTTTGATGGAAGGTGAAAATATAAGATTTGCATTCTTTGGTGATATTCGGCAATTCGATACTCTCGGATTGATTGGTTGATGACATTGAGGATGTCATCAGTCGTGGGAATAAATCCTCGCAGGAGAACCTTTGCCCTATAAGAAAGTAACTATAATACCCATCTCACACCTAACCGGTCTAACTGGTCAGATGTTGATGTATTATTGGCCACCTCTTGAAACCCTGGTAGGTACCCACAAGGTCACCCATTCCATATTGCTATGACCAAGCACTATTTTCATTATGACACTTTGGATATCGATGTCATAGAATACAATGGATGAAATGGTAGTTACCTGAAACGGATTGCTTGAGGATCGAAATAAGTTAACCGACTATCTACGTAACGGTATCAATAGCGCTGCCGATGGCCAGTAAGCACTACTGTCGCAGGTGTCCACCCCTAAGTTAAATCTTATTCTTCGGTCATTTATATACACCTTTTCTCCAGGAAGACGAGGGCGTTAGATATATATTTAATCATGTTATGCATGTGGATGGGACTACTGGCTAGAGAGCCCAAAGGGTTAAGTGGTCTATCGATGTAATTTGTAGTTGGGGAATTGGGTCTGACCCAAACCTCATTACAAATTCGTTTCACCAAATAACGCGTTACTAAATCGACCCACATATTATCAATCAATAATAAGGTTGTCGAGTACCACTGCAACATGCAGAAAGCAGCGAACCGATTGTGTGTCCCGGTACATGAAATTATACGTTAACGTTCACCAAGGTATATTCTCATTGGTTGTCTTATCGATTGTTTTAATACAGGTTATCCATATTTCGCAATGACAATCAGAAATAAGGAATAGTGCGGCTAGCATTTCAGAGGAGGCCAAGATCCTCCGGGGCTTCGAGATACGAACGGACATGGTAACCAGTGCACGGAGACTAGACCTTGTAGTGGTTATGGACAAAACCACGAACGAAACCACTATAATCGACGTGACAATACCAAATGACACCCACATAGTCGAGAAAGAAAGGGAGAAACGAGAGAAATACCAGGATGGGAGTGTCGACTGACCTCAAGTGCGGGGTATGCAAAGTTGCAGATGAGACAGTAAACCACTTCATAATGGGCCAGAAGCTAGCCGGAAAAGAGTATCTTCAGAGACATAGCAACGTAGCGACAGCTCTACACTACACTACACACTAACCACACGCAGTACTGGAAACGAAAAACACGAAAATACTCTGGGACTTCGAGGTGAAAACATACAGGATCATCACAGCATGAGGACCTGTAAACGTCGTACTAGACAAACAGGAACGAAGAATCCCAACTGACATGAACATCTCCAGTAAAGACCATGGAGAAGACCATGAAGTAACCATACTTGAAGTTGAAAATTCAAAGACTGTGTGATGTGAAGGCAGAGATGGTGCAAGTGGTGGGCAGTGATCCCCAACCTAGACAGCCACTTGCTAAGAATTCCAGGAACGCACAATTGGTCAAACGAGCTATCCTGGGAGGTGCCCACATCATCAGAAGAGTCCTGGACCTCCTAGAATCCGGATAGGATTCCGAGTTGCGGGCAGTTTTGAATATGTACTGTATAAACTGACAAATACATTATTCTATTCATATGGAGTGAATTGAGAGATCATTTGGTAAATCTGTGGAATGCTATGGGATATCACGGATAAGGATAGGATGGAATGTTCCGCTGGCCGGGGCTTGTCAGAATCGACATTGGCAACTACCATTAATTTAGTGAATGCATGGTGTACATACTTCACTTGAATACACTGACATGTCAGAAACGGTTGTATTCTTGAATCGACACTATCGGCACCGTTTACCCGTAAGTCGTGTCATCAAGCGGAAAATGGTATCGACTTGGTATTTCCATGCGGTATGGGTTTCACTCAAACTTACATTTCTGCTACTGACATTGTTAATGAGACAGTGAAAACACGATGACTGTTTACATTCACGAGTATGTATACATTTGCTACGAAAGAACTGCCAAAATCGTTGCAAAAATTGCACACCAACTGGGGAAGCTGAAAATGAGTCTCGAAACAGAAAGCATGCCACATTATCTGAATACTGTTGTCCTTTTAGTTAACCACCACCGGGCTCTACATTCATATCGTCGTCAACGTAATCATGTATTTCGTGTCCTCCCATCCTCAAGACGAATACAGACGCGATATCACATATAGTACCATCGGTGTAAACATCTTGAATAACTGAAAGAGTATAAAAGTTGAGGAAAACATATACAGCCAAGGCCGAAGTGATTTGTTTTGCCCAGAATCGTCCTCTATGATAAATATCTAATATTCCCATGTCGATCTTCAAGAAGTGTATAGTAAATCTGATAAATGATGAGTTGGTAGCACTTAGATGTTCCTCGCTGCAGCTCATGCGAAAACGAAACTTCCACCACACGTCTGAAAAGAAACACTTCACAAATTGTTTTTTATATTCACTCCCTGAGATTGTAGGAAATTGAGAGTATAATTTCAAGCAAACGTGACAAGTGACATCCGACGGAGGGCTCATGTACATCGTAGAGAGAGAAATGATATGTCAGTATGTGGGTCAGGCATGTATCATCAAAATGGCTGGTAACCAATGTGGACTCATTTAAAGTCATTTTAGCGTATTTGTATTCGTGTCTCAATAGATTTTCTCTTACGAAAGAAAGTTAAATATTCTAAGGACTGTTCTTCCAGCATGCGAGTAATGTTGCCTGATCACATCACATGATCTGATTATTGCTTCGCAAACCAGGGAACGCAATAACAAAACTGAGCGAAATATATCTATCATCATATTTACTAAAGCAACGTTCACATTTTCTAAAAGGTACACCAGCCATACTTACTAGTATATCAAACTGGATGTTGATATTTCGTTAGATGTTGACTGCCACTTTATCTTTTGTCACTCCCAATGATTGTCTCTGATTGTATTTGACATTGGGTATAGGCCTACTGTCATTTTGGGAATATCGAATTTCATGCAAGTAGAGTCAGGTGAGGAAATAGAAGTATCGTTCACGCGGGGAGATCTAGGTTAATAACCCCGAACATGCCCAACAGGGAACTGTAAATCTGGCAAATCAACTGTGTCCGTCGACAGGTGTATGTCATGTAACCCAGTTTTCTTTAGATTTGATTTTTCGCTCGCCCACGGCAGTGGTAAGATATATTTATGCAGGTTTGTTACTAAGACGCGAGCCGCTTGTACGCAATTTACCTGGAACTGTTTGAAGGGTCTATTGATTGTATCTTGATTCGGTGTTAGCCCTCTACTCGCGTAACATTCGCCATAGCCAATCGAAGCTTGTGTGGGCGTTTTGTTGGGGTGGTTTTTCCAAGGCGTTTTCTCAAGGCACGCAGCATGCGAACGATTTGCGTGCGATGCAATTGTCAAACGACAGATTCCAACATTCGTATAGTATGGAACAGTTGCTCGCCTAAACATGCACGAGTTTCGGAAGTGCCATTGATTGTTCGCAACATTTAATATGTTAAGGATCCCGCTAGTCCTACCAGCAACTGACTTTCCCGCGTCATTTTGAACATAGAAATATCATAAATTCTGGACATGCATCACATGCGATCATGCCATTGTGATGTATCCAGGTACTCGTGACAATCAAATGCTACCTATGTGCACATTGATCGATTTGATCGGTTCGTTGACCAGGTTCGGGTGCTATTAGATTTTACGATTATACGGTACATGTAACGTAAATGTATATGTACAATCATGTTTCAATCCCATAAGTCATCGTGCATGGTGTCCTATCATAATTATGTCATGTTAATGCGAAAGGAGAAGCATGACGCCATTCGATTGGTCGTATCCTGTTGTCAAACAGCGAACAATATCGCAACCAATATGCGGGTTACCGGTCCAAGTTTTTCAATGTATTCAGTGTTGATCAATAGTATCACATTATCAACTTTATAGCGCCCTAAATTCAGATGTAATTATCATCAGGTACTTGATACAGCGTATAACGCCGAATGCAATTGCGATTGATATGACTTTAGCGGGTTTGGGTGTAATGTACTTATCAGAGGGGAACATATCAGAGTTGCAATGCATATTAGACCAATATTTTAGTTTGATTTTCAAAGCCGGTCAGACAGAGGAAAACTTTCAGCAAAACAAATGTTACCAAACTAGCCTAAATCAGTTAATTGCTCTTGTTATTACTCCTTCCAGGGGTGATGTACTTCTTCCAGAAATATACAAATTTCCACTTGGGGAGAATCGAACAATTTAAATGCCAAATGCTATTACCAAATTGAATTCATTATCATTCATACTTTCCGGAAGGATTATATTAACAGTTTCATAATATGCGCGGGAGCGCGATGCAGAAAGCTTGTTTGTCATCAGTCCCGGGTGGTGGGTTGATCGTTTTAAAATGGCAAGTATCATTGATGCTGGTCTTTTCACGATAATCCATCTCAGCCTTGGGTAATAACAGAACGAATTCCTAGTGGCATTTCCCGTCGGATGTGTCAGATGAGTTCGCGATGGCCATAGGTGATCGTGTAAAAATTTTGTTGTTTTTTTGTTTGTTTGGTTTGTTATGATCCTCCTGCGCGAACTCGTCAAACTTCCTGTATGAAATATAAACGTTATGCTGACAAAACTAGACTCGTGCAGACTGACACATAATTTGAAGAGACAATATTGTTCGGTTGCAAATGGCGGAAAAACGACGGCAACGTTTTTCATGACGTCACGGCGAAAAAACTGAGATTGCATTGACATTTATTACTGGCGATATGCTGTTTTCACATTGATATGCACTTCGACGCCGTGACGTCATGCAGACGTCGCCGTTGCTCCTGTGCCAGTTGCCACAAAGCAACGATGCTCGTTCAACGTCTATAATTGAGGGATTGTGGAAAGTTCCCTGCAATTCAGAAACTGGACGACAATTTTACTGTTCGAATCGGTCCCGAATTCACGAGTTCATAATTAGACACCACAGGTCTAAACCACTAGACCCACACGCTCGAATGTTTAGTGTGTTTGTACATGTCGTGTATTGACACAGTATAAGGATTGCTTATTCCATGTGGGGTACATCTGATTCTTCGTCATGAACTATGGATTTGGTCGATGAGGGTCGCCGTATTTCACAAGCATTGTTGCAAGTAAGTTGTACCCATCCATTAAAAATTTGGACTGATCCGACCAAAAGACACTTTTTATAAGATGCTATAGTATCGGTAAATGTAGTCTACCAAGCTAGGAGAGGGAAGTGACAGGATTGATTCGATTCGAATTTATCTATCAGAGCGAGGAGGGTAGGGGGGGGGGGGGCAACGAGGCCTTGGCAAAGGCGAAAAA
>JAODTT010781083.1:0-10997 GCA_025400115.1 Pentamera pediparva
ACCGGTGAAGGGGATCATTACTTTGGTCCTAATGTCTTGTGCGTACCTGGCCTGAAACTATGTCTAAATAAGCCTGGAGATCCACAATATTTTTCAAGTGACTGCTTTCCTAGGATCCCTAGTGGCTTCTAAAAATCCAGCCTGATATTTACATATCTAATTTAGCTTGCATGAGTGTTAATTATTGTCTGGCACTCTGGCTGGCAAGATGGTTACATGTAGTGTTTAATACAGGTATACAATGTAAGAACTTCTAGGATGCACTGCCAGCTGAATGACTAGGGGGTTTGAACTTGGCAGCATGGGGTTCTGGAGTTCTCATCTGTGCCAGGTCAAGTTATTGACTGCAAAATCAGAATCAGAAATTTGTGGTTTGTCTCAACAAAACGATTCGTCACAAAAAATGAACCATCGAGGTCACGAGGCCAAAAATTCAAATGAGGTCAAATGGCGTCAAAGTAGGTCAGCAGATGTAGTTCGCCCAGCAGGGCCGGATTTACCTCTGTGGGGGCCCTGGGCACAGACTATTGTGTGGGCCCCTCGACCACGATTCTCCACAAGACAACAATGGTGCCATTCGCGGGCATGGTAACAGTTGTGGTTGCCCCCCCCCCTCTCCCACACACACATCACCCACGGAATTAACTATAGGATGCAGTACCGAACAAACAAGATTATCTTTTTAAGCCTGTCACTAATATATTTGATCTTGCTGAACGACTGTTCGGCGCTCATTGATGCAGGCCATCAGGACCAGATACATGCACTGAGCATTCAGGAACTGAAGCTGGCAGGGGACGTTTACACATAAACTGTTCCGGCACGTGATGTCACGCTCCAAGGCACGCGAATTCAGACACCTGATCCTGGCGGAAGCAGCCAAGAAATACACGTTTTTTGGGGCAATTTATAGGACATTTGGCAGAAAATATTGTTAGCTAATTTGTTCACTTTTGTCTTTTCTTCTCCCAAAGTTTGCTTATGCCTTCCCTCACTGAGGTTTCTCGGGGAGGGCCCGAGGGCCCCCTTGGTTAAATTGGCCCGGCTTAGCATGGCCTGTGCTCAGGAGTTACGACACTGACACCAGGAGATTGAATTTGCTTCGCACATGTCCTGTGTTTTGGGCCCTAATTTGGAAGGAATGATGCGAACCTATTTACCGGTATGGTTTTCTGAATATGTGGGCCAATAATCTGTGGCCCTCAGCCCCTCACCAGCGGTGGGGGCAAGTGAATTTGTGTAATACCTTGACATTTCCTATTTTTATATGCGGTTTCGCTTCATCCAAGACTCGTTTTTTTTTTAATTCTCCACCAGAAATACAAGATAAGTTTCGATTGGATCAATTCACAATATGACTGTAGGCCTAATCCTTCGGAGAGTGCACCCTAGCTATCAGAAGGCGAGAAGAGGCAGTCAACATCACAATGGAATTGACAATTATACAATCTTCCATTTCGCACAGACTGGAAAACTCCACGCCAAAATACGACGATGTAATTGTTGTGGGGTCCCATTTTTTTGTGGGGGCCCCTGGGCACGTGCCCCTCCGGCCCATGCCTAAATCCGGCCCTGTCGCCCAGACTAACAAATCTTTCCATTACGGCACCCCCTAAAATGTATCGTTGCCAATATGTCGAAGCCAAACATTGATCTACTCAATTTGACGTCATATTGATATCGTGCTGACAAGCTTTTTTGACTTTGTCCTCTCATGACCTTGAATGACCTTGAGCTCACACACAAAACAATATGGTTCATCAATTTGTAATTTTGCTACGCTGGGTGCATTTTTGTCAACTGTTAGTGTTAGATATTTTTACACGCCGACTCGAACGCGAAAACCAGTGCGTCCGTTTGTTCCTGCACACTTGTTATTCGCATATTCTTTTCTGCGCATACTGTTGACCAATGGTTAGGTCCTTGCCTTCTGAAAACAATATTGCACATTCACTATAGTGGGTGTGGCCTCATCTAACAGACTGATATCTAACAGTGTGGGTACTATTAGAATATCTGTTAGATAATCATGTGAGCTGACAGCCAATCGGATTCCTCCATTTATCGAAAAGGACGTGATTGTCAATGAAAAAACTAACACTAACAGTTGACAAAAATGCACCCATTAATTCATTTTGACTGCAGCAGTGATTCTAGTGCTCAGAATATATTTTCGAATTTTCAAAATATTTCGAAATCTGGTAGCCCATCGGGCTCTCAAGATGCTGCATTTGTTAGCCCTCAATTTGCGGTAATTTTTCCCAGTTCTAATGAAAACCAGAGGACCTACAGTATATAGACCTGCTGAGTTTCACTTTCCACCAGACCTGCTGTTGCAATTCACTGAGCACATTTCGTGCCTCCCCCTGGAGTTTGTATGTTTCAATCTGTATTGGATATGTTTTTTACCCCTCTCCTTCTACTCTTTAATTTGATCCATACTTTCCCGTCTCATCCCCAGCCCTCTACCATAACTCCTCCCCATTCCCGCACACACCTTTTCATCCTTCCACAGTTTACCCAAACCCATGTTTTCTCAGGACTCCTTCAATCCTCCTCAGCTTTAACCCAACCAGTACCTATGGAATGCCGGCTTTAGAATTACAGAATACACAGCACACTTTGCATGTATATACCAATTCCCAGGCCACAGGGCCGGATTCACCCTTGTGGGGGCCCTGGGCACAACTTATTGAGGATTTGAGGGGGCTCCTCGACCACGGTTTTCCACAAGACAACAATGGTGCGATTCGCGGGTACGGTGACAGTCGTGGTGGCTTCACACCCCCCTCCAACCCCTCCCCCACCCACACAAACATCACCCACAAAATTTACCCAGTCATTGTCATTTTAAGCCTTTTACTGATATATTTGTTCTTGCTAAAAGGCCGTACGTACTGTCCCGGATATCATGTGAATTACACACTCCAAGCGCGCGCATACACAAGCTTGATAATTATGGCCTTCCGCCAGTTACGAACTTTGCGAACCAAAATCTCCCTCTATCTGGAGTTTCAGGACCCTGCTAGAATTTTGGGGCGCAAGGGCGCACAGTCGTTGGATGGGGGGCACTTTAAGACGACCGAAAAAACTAAGCGGAGCGTCATCCGTGGTTTGCGCGTAGCGTTAAAGTATTTGGTATCGGTTTGAATCCCCCTTACCCCAGATGGCCAGATTTGGCTCTTTCCGAATGTTCGAGCCTGCACCTAGCCTCGATATATGTATAGTATTCCTGCAATTTCCTCAATTAGTGAGAACATAATTTAGAATTAGAAGAAATGCCAGGGTGAAATTCCCGAAGGCGCCAAATTGTAGACGCAGTTGTAGAAGCACTACTGCGCACGGAGCACGCAAAAATTACACATTTTAGCCATCTCGTATCTAGAACGTTTGGACATTAGGCGGAAAGTAATGCTAGCTAACATGTTTACGTTTGCCATGCCTTTCCTCAACACAATTTTTTAGAAAGCGCCCGAGAGGCCCCCTTGGACAAGGGTGCCCAACTTAGCACGGCCCGTGCCCATAGGAGTTACGACACTGACACCAGGAAAATCATTAGGTTTTGGACGTGTCCTGTGCCTCAAGGCCCTAATTTGGAAGGTATGATGAGAACCTATCTACCGATGTGGTATTCTTCACCTGAATTACTGAATATGAGAGCCAATTGATCTATGCGGCCCTCACCGGTGGTGAAGTCAAGTGATATTGAGTAATAAGTAATATAATACCTTAATTGAAATTTCTTATTTCTATATGAGGTTTGGCTTCATCCAAGCCACGGATTTCCAGAATTTTTCCCCAGAAATACATGATAAGTTTCGATAAGATCAGTTTACAGTCTGGGTCTAGTCGGCAAAATATCCCGAGGGACACATCACGCCAACATTGGAAGCAACACTAAGAACACTATTCGGGTTTGCATGGAACTACTTTAATCTCAGTCAGTTTGAAACTTTGGAGGGTATGATTAATTGCAGGGAGACGGTTCCAATCCGCAACCGCAGTCTGACTGTACTGATCCTTTTGATAGTGTACCCTATAGGGGAAGGCGAGAAGAGACAGCCAACATAGGGAATTAACAATCAACAATCTTTCATTTCGCACAGTTGCTGCCTGTGGGAATAGTGTGGACCGGAAAACTCCACGCCAAAATATGACGGAATTTTTGTGGGGGGCCCCATTCTCAAATCTGGGCTTGCCAGGATTCACACTCGCGAGTTGTGATTGGCCCCTCATAGCCGTCTATCTTTCATTACAGGTTAGCAGCAGTCAGAGTGGCTGTCAGACAGGCAGTGTGCCCGGGATCTGCAGTCCCCTGTGGAAAACTTCCAAGTACCGATCCCAGGCATGCTTTGCAATGTGTATCACAATAACTTTTCTATGGGAGCTGTAATTTTTCTCAAATCAAATAATCAAATAATGGATTATTCGTAAATGCACAGCCCTTACCTGCAGCTGCCCTGTGAGTACCTTTTAGAATCACTTATTTATTGAAGCCTTACTCTTCTCTTCACAGAATACATGAAGTCATTTTGTCGAAAGAATGGCCTCGCGGAACTAGACGACAAGATGGTCAACCGGAAGTTTACATATAAAATCACTAACTCCCGCAGAGAACTCAAGAAAATTGAACAATAAAATTCTGAATTTCAATCCAGAACAATTCTTGTGACACAGTGGTGACCGAGCTAGGCCTAGTGTACTTGGCACCTGGGAAATTAAAACCTAGATTTGGAATCAAGTTAAGTATTACCAAGGAGTGAATCTACCCCATAGGCTGCATACAAAATTTATTTCATAGGGGTAGATTCACTCCATGGTAGGCTGACACTATAGGCAGCGTGCGAAATGCGTTTCATAGGGGTGAATTCACTCCTTGTAACACTTAAGTCAATGAGGACAAAAATTGAATGCAAGATATCTCTGAAAGTTGTGAGTATTTTCTTCCCACATTTCACCAGTTCGTTCCTAAACACTTACTTTACTTGAAAATTGCAGCAAATCCGATCCAATTTCATTGTTTCTAACTCAACTGAGGCCGTTTTTTCGGCCGATTTTCTAACGTTATCCTATAACAGCTTAGGCTAGCATGAATATGGTAGGCTACTTGGGCCAAAACGAAAGTTTGAACATTTTTTTAACTTCGAAAAAACACTTTTCAATCAGATTTTTCCCAGTTAACATGCAAAGTGAGGTGCCTAAACTAGTGACCCAGGGAAGTTTGGTTGCAAAATATCCAAAAATATGGAAGTTACGGAATGTTTTGTTCTAGCCTAGGCTACATTAACTGCTAACACTGTGGACCCCTATGAAATGCATTTCGCACGCTGCCTATACCCCTCCGCCACGATCGCTGCGCCATCGCAGAGTTCTTCCCGGCCGCCGCGGCCCCCCTGCCAAAAAAAACTGTGGAGAACACCAGTGGTTCAGTGTTTTGCTGGATATTTAGGTGTGGCATAGGCCTACTGGGCATAGTCCTAGGCTTGGGCCGATATTCGATATAAAGGCCAATAACTGGGCCTACGCCTAACGTTATAACTTAGGCCTAGGCTAGGCCTAAGCCTTGAGCTACAACTTGTACAAGACTGGTGTGTTAGGATAGGCCCTAGCCTAACGTTAGGCCTTCTGTTATAAATGCGTCAGACTTAATACTTTAGCCTAGGCTTAGGCTACTGGATTTAGTAAATAACCTCCCAAATGATAAGATAGCTACCTCCCACAGACACAGCTTATTTTAGTCAGTAAAATGAAATACAGTTGTAAAACATGACACACGAACATCGGTCGATTTCGGATGGAGCGGAGTTACCAACAACGTAAACAAGCCAGACAGCTGATCAATGGGTATTTAAATTACGGCGTGTTGAATACGAGGCGCTGATTGGGTGACAAACTTTACACATCAGCTGTGGTGTGGTCACTCTAAAGGCATTGGGTTATAGGCCTAGGTAATATTTGTTAAATAAAATCCTAGAAGAACTACTTTCTCACTACAATTTTAAATTGTATAATCATTATTCCTGAGGCATTTCAAACAAAGGAAAATTGTAAAATATAATTTATAAGCATGGCCTTAAATCATGTGGGGGGCATGAGGGAGTTATGTCCATGAGACCCTGTCCACTGCCCCCCCCCCCACCCACTTTTTGAGGATGCATGCTCACACTGAATTACTTTTTGATTCATTACCGAAGGCAAAATGAATCCACACGCAGTAACGCTGACTTTCGTATGGGTATGTGTGTATGCGTTTGTGTATGCGTTTGTGTATGTGTGTGTGTGTGACACTCCTCGGCACGATATCTAACGAACGCAAGCAGGTGTGCAGTTCAAATCAGGTGGGTGAGTTGCACATATGACCTCATTTGACGACAACTGACCTCTTGACCTCATTTTACATTGTGACATTGATGGCTATTTTTTGTGACAACCAGATTCGTCTTGTTGAGACAAACCATAAATCCAATCTCACTAACGTACTGCGACACTCCTGTCTCCTGTCACAAGCTATGTGAACCTTTGTGAAAGGTTGTGACATCTTAGAATATTGAAATGTAGATAAACTTTGCACTGACATCTGGCAATGAAACATTGTTGGGGGGGGGGTGCCACGATGGAAACTATTGTTATGGGCGAACTACATCTGGTGACCTCATTTGACCTTTTTACCTCTAGGGCTACTTTTTCATGATGACAACATTTGATTTGTTGAGACAAACCACAGTCAATTACACAACGGTACTGTGATACTCCTATCACACGCTATCTCAAAGTATTATCTTTTGTGAGAGGTCGAGAAACCACTGTAATATAGGTAAAGTTGCCATCAAATTGGTTGGTTACTTTGCTACGAAGCATTTGAAGGGGATGCCTGTGAAATTGTGTTCATCATGTATTGGGGACAGATTTACATTGCATTTACCCTAATATACCTCGGACCGTTGTGGCAATTTAATATCTCTGGGCATGGTTCGCTCAGACCAACCCAAAACATGAAATACAGTAGCAAGAAGGGGTGGGGGTAGTGGTTCGATTTTCTATCTGATCAAGGTTGTACTATGATAAGCATATAGCCTACCAAGCAGATGTCATGCCTGGAATGATTTACTATCTGCGCATAGTGGCACCGTGGTTAGCATATAGCTCACTAAACAAATGTTCCCCCTGAAGACAGAACAAAATTCTCGAAATGTCATCTTATCCCTATTCTCGTTAATATTTGTCTGAAATGTTTCAGTTTTAGTTCCCGACAACACTTCCATATTGTGTTCGTATGCATATCTGTTTCTGCCACTAGACTGAATCCCGCTAGGAATCACCCCGCAGTCTTGCGTTCTTGTTTTCGCTATTTTATACATATACTATTAGCTGACACAAGCAACCCCCCTCCGACCCAACCCATTATATCAAGTTTATTTGAACTGAACAATACTGTAACAACTTGATGGATTTGAGTCTGTTTCACAACTAGTGGCAGTAGGCCTACACTAGATATATGTGTACGTCACAATGTAAGTGTGTTTTCATAAAACTAAACTAAAACATTCCACATAAATATCCACAAGAATAGGGATAGGGATAGGCTAGAATTACATTTCAAGAAACATTTGTTTGGATCGAAGGCTATATACTTACCTCATTGCCACTATGCTCAGATAGTGAATCATTTCAGGCGCGACATCTGCTCGGTAGGCTATATCAGGGCCGGATTTGGGCATGGGTCCGAGGGGCACATGCCTAGGGGCCTCACAAAAATTATATCATCGTATTTTGACTTGGAGTTTTTTTAGTCACACTATATCCACAGGCAGCAACTGTGCGAAATGGAAGATTGAATTGTCAATTCCATTTTGTTGACTGTCTCTTCTCGCCTTCTATTTGGGTGCACTTTTCAAGGGAGCAGTGCAGTGAAGAGTGAACTGATAAACGGTGCTGGAGCACTCGAGACCGTACTCAAGACCAGACTCAAGTCCCTATTTCAGGGACTCATGACTCGGACTCGGAGTTCAATGACTCGGACTCGACCCCAAGGACTCAGTCCGAGTCCTTGTCCGAGTCCTTCACTGTTTTCGTGCATGTAAATTTATTGTTAATTTCACCCATATCAATCAGAAAGCATTGTATTTAACATTTCAAAGCGACTTACATAATAGCAATGATTCATCCAACACCTTGGCATAGCCTATTTGTGATAATGCATCTGCATTCATTCAGTTACATATGTGTGGACTAACTGCGCTTAAAATAGTACAGATCAAATTTGCACAAGGACTCGGTGACTTGGGAGCTAAGGACTTGGATACCAAGGACTCGGACTGAGAGGACTCGACTCCAGCCCTGCTTATAAGCCAGTTCCGAGATGGCTCCTGCATATGCATCATTGCCCCCCGGCACCGGCATTTGTGATAAATTCTGTACTGCTCTGCTAACCCTCCACAGTATTTCAATGGGGTGACTGCAATCTCTGAGAAACTCCAGTTGTTGCTACCTTTGTTGCTCAACACAATTATCTAAAACTGGGCTTCACAAGAAAGAAACTTGTGGTATGTTAGTTTCTGCATTCAGCTTGCCAAAACAATCTCAGAGGACAGAAGAAATATCACAGGCGTCATGATTTTTTTTTTATATTCCATGATATTTTGTACACTCAGGATAGAATGGAAGAGTCCTACTTAGTTGTTAATGAACGCCGTTTCGTACGGCGTGATTTTAATTAAACGGACGGCGTTGGTTGGCTGACATCTTCAAATATGCGAATGCAGATAGGTGAAATATTTACTGATCATTCCAGAGTCTCTGATAGTTTGCTGAGAGCCTAATATTTTCCTGGTTGAAAAATGTAAATATTTGCTGAAATCAGCCAGTTTTAACAAAGTTATGGTAACCTCTGTATTGCTTTCAATCCGGCAAGTTTGGGAGTCGCACAGTTAAGCCTATGGAGTGACAGAGTGGGTACATTGAGAAAGTTGTCACAAATTGTGCAGCTCCCACGCTGTAACTCTGGCTTATTAGCTCTAGATATAAAGTAGCCAAGATGTCTCTATGACCTTTACCAAGTGACAGGGGAATACTTTGGGCATGGTATTCCCTGTCTGTTGTAGGAGGTTAACGAAAGGGAGGACTTGTTCCTATTTTGACCTCAAAATGACCTCCACTTTGGTTGAACCGAATGTAGTCCACATTTACGCCGTAATGCACCCCTTGGTTCACTCCATCTGGGCGGACAAGGCTGGTAGTTGCCGAGTTTTTAGGAGAGTTGACACTCCTTTATAGTATATTTTCATTGAAACAAATATAGTAGCTCTAATGTTTATTTGTGATTTTTTGTAGCATAGCTTTAATCTTCATTCAATGGGTTTTACTGGTGTATCTATTCTAATAATTATCCATAAGGTAAACCTTGATATCATTCTGCTATGCATGCACTAGCAATGACAAAGTTATTTTTGTATTTCCAAGCCAAAATGCTGTATTCAAAGTATGTTGAAATCACACTGACTAGCTTCATAGTGAAACACAGTATAAGCTATGTGTATTTCATTGGGGTCAGAATGAGTGCGAATGTCACTATGGGTGCTCTATGAAGTCATTACTCGAACCTTTTGATGAATGTCTTTCTGTTTCAAGTGGCTGGTGCTTAGATCAAAAATTGATGTTTGCAACAGTGAGTCCGATCCTGATGAAACTTGGCTGGGTGGAAGGCATGGTATATGCATGAGTGATAATGTCTCGTCTCATTATTATTCATGAGGGGTGGGCCGAACCTAATTTTATCCAAATAAGCTGGTAAACACGATAAGTGGAAGAAGAGGCAAGGTCCGATTGATCTCATACTTGAGAATAGTGGATCACTCATGATGAGTAGGTGATCCGTATTGTTGTGGTGCCAATCTTGTTAACATTTCTTCGAATGTTGATATCTCAATAGTCGTATGTCCGATTTTAATGAAACTTGGTCTTGCGTTATCGGTAGGTGGTGTATTATATATGGGTCATATCACGTCTCATCTCATCAGTATTCATGTTGGACAGGGTTGAACATGTTCTCTTCATGAATGTCCTGAAATGTGAAAATTTACACAAATATAATTTTTAATAGGTATGTGTGTTCGCTAAATGGCAAGGAATCACGTAGCCATTCGGCTCTTGTTCCCTCATGTGAAACATCTCACGCTACCCGTTTGTAGAAGGGAGTACCCTGTAAGGTGAGGAAGTCCCCCCAAAAGAAATGACACACTGTTAGCATATCTGGAGTGAACAGATGTGCATTACCGGTATATATAGTGCAGGTTTGTCAGTAATGATCAGGTATAACATGCAGAAAGTTTATTAGGATTAAGGCAGCAATGAAGTGCAACAGGAGTCTGTTTTGGGCCCATGCCTGTTTTTGTTCTATATAAATGACATTGCCCAAAATCTACACTCAACTACCCGAATGAAGAACGCAGCAGATGCCAAACTTATGCAGCAGGATCTAGATACTCTACAGGCATGGGAGACCAAATGGATGATGCAATTTCATCCCGATGAAGAGCCTAAACACGTCCAGCACATCAAATATTTGGGAGTAAATATTACCCACGATCTTCGTTGGAATAAACAAACACATAGACGGCATCACTACCAAAGCAACAAATTCCCTAAACTTCCTCTGCCGAAATATCTGCATCAAGAACATAACTGTCAAACAGCAAGCGTACAAATCTCTTGTCAGACCCATTCTGGAATACAGTAGTACTGTCTGGGATCCTTACACAGAGAACCTAATCAGCAAGATCAAAATGGTGCGAAGACGTGCTGCTAGATCTGTTCTCCATCGCTACAACCAAACATCAAGCGTCGGTTCTATGCTCCAGACACTGGGATGGCAGCCTCTTGCTGAGAGACGTAGGATAGCGAGACTGACAATGTTTTATAAGATGCACAACCAATCTAACACCGAAAAATCACACTGATCCAACGAGGTGCGAGAACACAATAGCTTATCACCATGCATC
>JAODTT010781194.1:0-16372 GCA_025400115.1 Pentamera pediparva
GTTTACACGTTCACGAGAAATTGGGTCCGTTTAAACGGCCGACCGTTCGTTCAAACGTTTAAACGACACAGCCCTAATGTATAATACCTTTGTTCCCGACTGAAGTGCAGGTCATTTCGAGGTCATCTGGGGTCCGATATGCATGATTAATGGGATTTCTTCAACTTCGATGGATTTGAGCGAAACTTGGTGGATGTAGACTACCTTGGTTTCAGATCCAAGTGGAGGTCATTAGGAGGCCATCAAAGGTCAAATTTTGCATGATTTGGGAGGGATTCTTTTTGGCTTTACAATTTCCCTGCCCGCAACAACCTTGAATCATACCCTTTGATATCAAAAGGCCAAGGGGTCCAAACTGCCAAGAAAGGGGTCATGGACCCTCGGACCCCTTAAACCGCTACCCCTGTCACTATGGTCATGTGGGACACTTGCAGTTCGATTCAATTTCTCTTTTGGGACATGGAATTCATAGTCCAATATAAATATGTGTGAATGACACAACAAATTTCAGACATTGGCTTTTGACTATCGTTGTTCTTTAATAGCTGAATTTGTGCCAAAGTAGACACCCAACAGAAGTATAAGGGCTATTGTATGTTTAAAAGTAGTGTTCGTAATTAACACTGGTCATTATTGAATCACTCTCCGTCTCTTTCTACAGGAAATAGTTTGTGAGTGACGCAACATCCAAAACTTAGTGATACGACACCTGCAAAGCTGCTACATCAATCTGAACAAGTCAATTTCAGGTGGCATCATACATCAGTGAAACAACACTAGCACATCTTGAGAAAGTGAAATATAGAATTTGAACCCATCATTCAGGATGAGATGATGATAAGTCATCATGGCAGATAATTCTTGCTATTTTGGCATAGTTGCCTTAGAACATTGGCTTGTGATTGAATGTTCTTGGGTCGAATCCATGTCATTGTGATTTTTCCAAGTGGTAAGAGGGATAGTATACACATTGATAGTCTACAGAGTATGTTCATGTTAAAATAATCTGATCCATCTGCCGTGGATAGATGGGTAATGACAATTATAGTTATATCTGGTGCTCATATAGCGCTTCACAGCGGTCACAAAGCGCTTTACAGATATTACACGGTTCATATGAAACTGGTACGCACTCGGACAATCCCGGAGAGAAATGGCAGCAGCTAATTCAGCGCCAGTTGTACTCTAGTTCCTCACAAGTCCCCAATTAGCACCTGGGTAGAGAGGGTCATGGAGATGAAGCGCCTTGCCCAAGGCCACAACGAAAAAGCTTATCGGTATTTTACGGGTTCCGAACTCAATCTCCCGATAACAGTCCCGAGCTCTACTGACTGATCTAATCCAATCTCCTGGTTCGATGAAATTAAGTACCATAGGTGAATGTTTATTTGACCACATGCTTTGTTCTCTTCATTTTACAGGTGTACTTGTTCACACTCTGGTAGCAGAAGGGAAGATCCCAACTGTGTATGTGGACCATAAGCAGTTTCCACATGACAGTAATCTCACAATACACTGCTTGACTGATGCTCTCATTGATGCAAAGGAACACCTTGGAGAGGTGTTTTTCCTCCAGGCTGACAACTGCTATAGGGAGAATAAAAACAGATTCATCCTGAGCTATCTTGCCTCTCTCGTCAGTAGGGATTGTTTCAAGCAGGTATGTAACCAGAATGCGGAGTGATTTGTTTACTTTCTTGACCCATGAATGATCAAATTATTGTGCCCTTCATGTGGAAGATAAATATCAGTTTTTTATTGTGTTTAGCAAAAGTTCGGAGACGAATGCACAAACTGTAAATTCTTCAATTTTTACGGGCCTACACAGAAAATAATTGTTGTGGTCCCTTTGGAAAGCTACCAACCAAATTTCAACTTCTGAATTTCAATATGAGATGAAATCGTTGGAAATGCCAATTTCAGGTAAATGTGTGTGTCACATTTCCTTGTGAACAGGATTTCTCTTGAACTGTGAGGCTGATTGCGACAAAATTTTGTGTGTAGCACCGGGTTAGGGTGTACATGACCTGTTTCGATCTCGGGCACTAAAGTCTCATTCAGGTTGGTCAATTAGCCTGTTTTATGTAATTTATTGTTCAGGCTCGTTTGCAAGATTACGTGAGAACCGTATAGGCTATGCTGATGTAGTTCAGCATATAGGAGCAGGATGACAGGTAGTGTAACTGCTCAGATTTTCAGCATGAAATGTGTTACAAGTAGCATAATTTATGTGAATTTGCTAAGATTGTCTGATTTTAACGAAACTTAGTGGATATGTTCTACTTTTAGTCTTGAGCAAGTGAAGTCGGGTCATGCGAGGTCATCTAATCTTTGTAATGAAGTTTGTTATGAATATGAAAGCTGGTTGATGTGGTCTACCCTCAGTCCTGACAATTTTGGAGGTATAGCCGAGGTCACCAGAGGTAATTTAATGTGTCTAATTTGCATAATTTATGCATATTCCTAACTTGTTGAGATCTTTGCAAACTTGGTCCTATAGCCTTTTTTATGTTTTCGATGTTCATGAATTTGACCGAATTTTATCATATTCTTGCTGGCAACCCACAGACTTCTAGATGTTCCTTACTGATCATATTTAGCAAAATAAAAACCTCTGATCGCAAAAAATGCCAGACTAGCGGTATGAGAACCCACTTGTTTTATATCCCATTAGCACCATTTCCTGGAGGAAAAAAAACAAGGGTCCCACACAAAGACCGAGTTGGCGATTGGTGCGGGATTGCGGAAATCGCACTTCGTGCGGGTCTGCCAGCCCCAAAGTTGCATCATTTAGTGGGTAGAGTCGAAGGGCGGCCTTCATATGTCGTTCCCCCTGGGATGTCATGCGGACGATGATGTTCTTCACTTCTTCAGTTGTGAATAGACATCCCTCAGCATAGCAGATGCTAGAACTGTCGATGGAGACAGACAGTACATGCTGATTGATTTATTGCTATTTCTCCACTCCTCAGGTGTTCTTGCATTTCCTACCAGTTGGCCATACTCATGAAGACATCGATCAAATGTTTTCACGTGTAGCGAAGGAACTCTGCCAGTCTGATGCTTTCACATTAGAAGGTAAGGGCATGTTCTGTGATGGTGTATTCTGGAGGAAAAAAATCATGGTTTACTTGCCGGACACGGATATCGAACCCATAAAAGGCCGGCGAGGGTGCATTGAGGGATACTGCACTCTCGTCAGCTGCGAACCTCCACCAGGACACGGAATGAGGCGATGCCTCTGTAGCGTGACTGGGTGGAGGCGTCACGCGCAGATGGCAACTTGCAAATCACCTACCCCTCATCGTGAGCAATCTATATCTGCCTGCTTATCCAGTCCGTAAAAAAACGTCTCTCAAACGTTCGTTCTTTGACAGATGTCGATCAAGGTTGGACACAATGTTAATCGACTCATGGGACACATCTTTGACCCGTTGTAGGTCAATGTCAGGAGTTATTAAAGGGGCACAATGTGCCAATATGAAGATATCTGATATGAAGAATGCTTCTCCTACAGATCAAGATGGAACCCCGGGCTATGTGGCCAGTGTTATCATTGACTGGTGGGTTCTGTAAAGGTGTTCAGGAATTCAACATGGAATATCATCAAAGGGGCATGATTAGCTGTTATGTGAAAAGTTGCAAAAATATGCAAAATGCTACTCCTGCGGATCAAATTGATTCCCCATGATATGTGGCCAGTTTCATCATTGACGGGGTCAATCACCAGAGTGTTCAGGAACTTGACATGAAATTTGAGGTTTTCAGAGGTCGAACATTAAAATCAACAGGTTAATTCCTTTATGGATTTACATTTTTTTCGATTGATTTATTGGATGTGTATTTTCCTTGACTACTTGGAAAATCCTTGACTGGGATAATTTACAAATTTATCTATAAATTATGCAAAATGATGTCCAAACTCATTAGTGGGGGATACCAATTATGAACTTATTCAATAGAAATTCCTGTTTATTGCTCATACCAAATATAATATCTATTATGATCACAGAACTGGAAGACTTGGTGACTAGAAGCTACACCCCACCTGTCACTGTGAAAGATGTGAAAGCAGTCCACGATTTCAAGGCAGTCTTCGAACCATGTATGGCAGGTGCCTTCCGTGGTCATTCCAAACCACACTGGTTTCGTTTCCAGAAATCGGAGGGCGTTGTGTACATGCATTACAAGATGTGGCTTGATAGTCAATGGCAGCCCGAGTCATCGGACAGCCCAGGATTGGTTTGTCTGAAGGTATGTGAATTATTTGTGGCAGTAGTTTCTCATATAAAGCTGTTGTCCTATAAATTGGTAAAACATCACCAATTTCTGAGTAAGAAATGCAATTGAACAGTATATTATTGCTTCAACCCATTGTTCTGACTAATAATATTTGGATGGATATCAAATACAACTGCCTAATAGTTATTGTGAATCACAATTATTGGCAGACCCAAGATATTGAATATCAGATATTCAAATGGATGATTCAAGAATTGATAACTAAGGAGGTGAACTCCAATTACTTCATTGAAGATAGTGTGGCCCCAGGCAAGCTAAAGTTGATTATGAGCTGGAGCAGACCTGGAAAAGAAGGTATTAGAATGAATGATGTTATTGAAGCACAGACCACCTCCAGCCTGAGAGACAGTGTCCCAGCAGTGTAAGTGTCCTTCAGCCTGGCAGACAGAGTTCTTGATCTGGTACCTCTGTACTACCAGGCAGCAGCACAGGCTGTGCATAATTTGCATCATCCCCACATTGCCTGTACATAGAAGATTGGTACCTCTGCAATGCCAGGCAGCTGCATAGTGCAGGTTAGTGGGATACATAGAACTCCATTGAATGTGTGCAGGCTGCAAACATAAAAGGAGATATTTCATGCTGGGCTCACTTTTGATGCTAGGCAGCAACCAGATCGGACCTAACAGGCTCTGGATAAGATCAGCCCTTATATAGGCTCTGATCGAACGCTGGGAGAACACTCGGAACACTGGTCGATACCAATCAGATAAGACCTGCATGGGCTCTGAGTAAAAACAGATAAGCTCTAAGCAAAGACTGGACATTTTCATTGTACGGTATTGTCCGACTCAAAACATAGACTAGCAGTGTGCCTGCAGTTGAAGCTGCTTTCTGCCCTAAAATAACGGGCAGCGCACCTGCCGAGACGACATTGTGTGCACTTTGGTTAGAGCTACTGGCAGAGCATTCCCAACGAGGACTGAGGCAAGAACCCCAGACCCTTTCCCGGTACTCCAGCGTAGGGTCAAGAGGCCTGTCCGTGGCATCAGCAACTGACACAAGCCTCCCATTGAGACCAACTCTGCGTGCAACCGAGCCCATTCACACTAAGCCTGGAAGATAGTCCATCGACGGGCAACTGGACCGACCAGGCTCAAGTTAATTATTATTGCTATAAAACAAAAATGTTGTCAAATATGATCCATAGGAAGGTTGAACAAGCTTTTTTCAACATGCCATAGCTTGAATGGATTTTCAACTAGCAATGTTAATTATGGAGCCTTACCAACCAAGCTAATCTGCCCCAAAACGCACACAACTTGACCTTCAATGAATTACATGGCTTATGAAAAGTCTTCATTGTTGTGTTGTTGTTGGTGGACATATGAAAGGACTGACATGTATGCAATGCAGATTAGGTTCTTGGTCATATTGTATTCGTGGTCATATCTTCAAGAGCCTCTGGAAAGTTTCATTGCAGTGCCACATCTAAGAGTATCTGGCGATACAAAATTGAAACGATCATATTCTTTGGTAAGAATGACTTCATCGGGTAGGAGACATAGTACTTCCCAATTCAGTTGAAAAGTAGTTATTGAATTGAGCCAGTAAAATCTAGGGCTGGAGTCGAGTCCTCTCGATCCCAGTCCTTGGTATCTGAGTCCGAGTCCTTAGCGTCCGAGTCACAGGGTCCAAGTCCTCGAGTCCCTATGCAAATTTGATTTGTACTATTTTTGGCGCAGTTTATTACTCACTATATACAAAGATAGATTATGCCAAGGTGTTTAAATGCATCATTGCTAATATTTTAGTAGTTTTGGCATGTTAGGTTGAAAGTTTTTATTGTTATGGGTGAAATAAACAATTAATCTGCTTGCACAAAAACAGTGAAGGACTCGGACCGAGTCCTTTGGGTCGAGTCCAGTCCCTGTCCGAGTCCACCAGCCCTGGTAAAATCTCCCTTGTCTGTGTGTTTGACCAAGTGAATATATTGAAAACCATACGACAAAATGAAGCCTAGCTTTGGTGACTTGTGTTTGTGCATATCGTACTGTATATGTTTGGTGTACTCTGCGATAACAGCACCTGCTGACTGTTCTTCTGTTCGCACAATTGCTATGGTGGTGAGGAAAATGCAGCAAGTTTTATATTCAGGATAGTGGACAGTGAGGACTGTTCTAATAAGAACTGGAATCAGATTTGAAAATGTGAATTGAGAAATATTAAATGATATACTCTAATGCAATTATATTTTCAGGCATGCCCTGACTCTGATACCATCCCAGACTGGGTTGAACCAAACTTGGAGAGGCTGGACTGGGAAAAGTTGTGCAAAGAACTTCCAAAGCAGTACAACTCTTGTCTACCCCAGGGTGCGAAGATGTGGTGGTCAACGTTTCTTGATCAAATGCAAGAGGAATTTTCAGAGGTAATTCAACAACGTTGTGCAGTATTGTTTCCATGATTAGTAATGAACTCTGGAATGTCTGCACTTGGATGATCAGCATGGTCTTCCTGTCCATGATCGTTACTCTATTCAGGTATTGCATTGTAGTTCCGAGGTCATGTGTTCATGGACTCAGACTGGTAATATGTTGCCCATAATGTATACATACATGAATGGTGTTGTTTTGGAGGTCAGCCAAGGGAAAAAAGAGATATATTGCCCATATGGTGTGACAGTAGAGGTCAGACACAAGCAAACTTGTTATTACATTTCCCCCAATATTGCTATTCCTCCAGAAACCTCATACTCAGCACTAATATAATATAAAAACGAATTGCACTTTTCCACTGCTCTATAGCTGTCTCAGAGCACTCAACAGATATCACCCTGATCACAGGAACTGGTATGCACTCCAACAGCTAATATAGCCCCGATTCCTCACATGTTCCCAATTACCAACTGGGTGGGGAGGGGAATAGAGATGTAGAACCTTGCCCAAGGACACAGCAGAAAAGCTGGTTAGTCTGCCGTAATATATGAGACTGAATGCCTCAGTTTTCCCTTGTATCACAATTAAGTGTGTGGTCCAGACATTGGTCAGCAGAGAAAGAATAGGGAACCAAGTTCAGCCAAAATATGTGTGAGGATGAAAACAATCGTAATTGTGCAATTCCCTTGTGTATACCCACAGAGACCTATGTATGCGAACCACCATAGTTTGAAGACTCTGTATTGATCAAACTATATCTGGTATGTGAAAACACCTACAAGAAAGGAAGACAAATGTCATACACTTTTCTCCATTTTCCACTTGCAGCCAGTGCTTGACAAATACACATGCCTGGTAGCACAGGACTATATTTTTTGAGCACTGCTTAGAGCTCCACAGTCATCTGCTGGTCATATTCCAACATTGTCACTGTCCGTTTGATTACGTCAAATCCAAGAGGCGGCAAAAATGTTGGAACGTAGGCCAGCAGGTGTCTGGGGGAGTTTGAAGCAAGGAATCTGTGTAGTGTTAACTGGAGTGCTTCCTCTCTCAAAGGTTACATGGTTCAACGTCCGGAAAGGAGCGCATCTAGGTTTCTTCCATGAAAGAACAGAAATAGAGGTGCAAACCGGCCAACTCTGTTGTTAATTTGATCTCGGCAGGTTCCAGCAGAGACCCAGACATGGGCTATACATCACCTGGGACAGCGTCAGCCAGATCATGAGCCAGAACTGGAACAGGTCCTGGATCTAGTGAAGGTCATCCAGGAGCGGGTCAATGCAACATGTCCCACGGTCAGTACGATATTCTTTGTGCATCTTAGAGAAGTCTAAAGAAATCTATGCTGTCATATTAAACGTCAGCTTTCCACATGAGCGGCTTGGGTTTGCCATTCCGGAGTGGTCACACCGAAGACCTAAAATGGTACCTGCTGCCTCCTTGCTGGGCAATCAGCGCAAACATGTCTAGTGCCGGGCATCAAAGAGGAGATTGGTATGTTGCCATCTTCCATCCTGGGTTGTTGGTCAATAATTTATATTCATAGGAGATAGAACTGCAAGTAGTTTTGCTCATTTTTGTTGCTCCACTTAAGTGAAAGAGCAAATGTCATGGGTCATTCCATGAGGGTGGGGCATCATCACAGCTTAACCTATTTGGAGATGAAAACTTTCCTAATATTGTTATTTCCAGCAAGTCTCATTGGAGCATGGTGTCTTATGTTGCGGCGGTAAAAATGGGCAGGAATGGACCTTCAGATTCAACAAACGAGAATGGTTGAGAAAATGTACCATTTAATTACATAAACTACAGCAAGGGTATACATCATACTCTACCCTTGTTTATTCATTGGGAAGTGATCATTGCAAGAGAGATTTAAATAGTTGGTGTCTTATGTTGCAGCGGTACTGGTAACAGTAAATGTTGCTGCAGTATGTTGTAAGTCACAATATGAGGAGAGTTTACATGTGCATGGGTTAAACTGGGTATTGATCTGAAGCATCTGAAGCTTTTGTCATAAAGAGGTAACTATGTGGGAAGTTCGGACATGTTGTCCACTTTTGTGATGTTGCACCATCATTTTCCCCATTGGAATATTGTACTAATTATTGAAATGCTTCGCAAAAAACATCTGAGGGAAATATAATAATAATCATAATAATAAACATTTATATAGCGCCTCTTTGAACAGAAGTTTGTCAGTGGCGCTTAATATTCTCGAATAAACTTGTCAGTCTAACTGTATTTAATCCCATGCAATTAGCAAGAAATTCAAAAAGGAATTGTGAAGAAAAGGCCTTTCTGAGAAAAAAAAGCATTTATGTCGCACATTGCACGCCAACCTTGGGTAATGACCCATTTGTCATTCTTATGTGGCTAGGTGATGCGAGTCCCCTTTGTGTTTGATGCTGATTTAGTATATTTGTGAGTTAGTGTGGTGTTAGGACAGACTCTCCAAAAGACTATCTGGACAACCATGGGTCTAAATCTCCCAGTACTTGTTTTGATGACATCACTAATGAGTCCTCACCAGGGTTGTAGCTACAGTGGTCGGGGGTAGCCGGCACTAGCCCCGACCGACCACCACTTGGTGCAAAAGGTGCCCTGCCGACCTGCACTGAAAAAAAAAATTCTTGGAACAGTCAGAATCGCTGCAGTGTTGTTTCAATTCCTCACGCATGTACATACAGGGTGAAACAAGTAGTACAAGGCTCCAAACTACAACATTTTGCGTTTCTGGAGAGCCTGCGAAGACCCAAAATAGTTGTTTTTTCTGAAGTACTAACCACTTTCCCAGCTGAATTAGCTGTCACTCACTTTCCTCTCGCTACAGCCCTGGTTCACACGTTACCATGTTATTTTTCATAATTATCCATAGGGGGGGGGGGGGACATTCTCATAATTTGTTGGTTGATAACTGAATGTTCCCTGTTGCTTCGTTGCTGGTCACCATCTGATTAACTTTCACAAGTAAGCAGGGAACTGAAACCTAATACAGCTTTGAGTTAGGCGAGTGAGCACACAGGTGAGGTACTTGCAGAGTGTTTTGGACATGTTCAATCACTTGGGCCATCTCCCTAAGTTCCAATTCACCTTGGGGCTCGCTCGTAGCTCACTCGTAGCTCACTCGTAGCTCACTCGCAGCTCGCTCACAGGCTCAGTACTCGAGGCTCACTTGGAGTACTCGGGGATGCATAATTTGGTTGTAGCTCTCCATTTTAACTCATTTTGCCTCGGTTTTAACTCAGGGAATTTCTTGGGGGGGATTTCAAAATCTAAGGGGGATTTCCGTTTCGAAAATAGGCCTACAGATCTGTGAATCTTCAAAATTTCCTGCTATCTAAATCTCAATATCGGTCCCACATCCCGCTGAACAAAGTTTCCACAAGAGGGAGAGGGCTCCAATTTAGAATCAGTGACCAGGAGTGAGGTGCTTTGCACATACATTGTTTACATGTTGCACAGTGTCAGAGTTACTATCACAAGGTTAGGGTCAGTGGACACGGTGGACACCTCTGTAGTTATGAGGACTGATTCTAAATTTGTACCGGGGAAAGGTGTGTTGAGAGGTCATAGCCTCCCTCCTGGCCCTAGGACAAGGACATTTCCAAATGTGCCACTGCCTTCCTCTCTCTACAAGGCCATAGCACATGATCTTTCAAGGCAAGATTGTATTTTATGAGAAATAATTTGAAAAACAAAATGATAGTTTTGATAGCTGATTGATTTCCACAAGGTAGCCATGTTCTCTCATATCTGGCAGTGATACGATGTATGACACACAATAATCTGTGTATGCACACATCGTGTTTGATGTTCCAAGATCGTGAATGATGTTCACTGTGGCTGTGCTATTTACGCAATTCTCAATAGTAGAGATCTGGGCCGGAATTCCCCACATATGATTTATTCTATGCAGGATTTGGATGGTGTGTGCGTGAATCACACAATCCTCCACCTTAGCGTAAACACTGGTTCTCATACTTTTCCAATACTTTTTTTCCAACAACTGTGAGTAGATCATCCCTGTTGTTTTTGGTGCACATATCAAAACATTTCTCTATTCTGTTGTAGATAACAATTGGGAACCAAGGGAAGACAGTGAGGGGAGTCGTGGAGATGGATGGCTTCCAGACTGTCAAGAAAGACATGATGGTCGCTGTATACATGGCAGAGAAGAAGGGAAGACCGTTTATTGGGAAGGTGACTGCCCACAAATCAAATGAGGAAGTCACTATCCACTGGTGGAGAGGGGCCTGGATGGGAATGTATAAAGGCTGGAATGTAGGAGCTGGAAAAAACATGAAGCCCTATGAGACTGACGTTCCCATCCAGTCTCTGTTGTTGTGGGATTTTCTTCTCACAAAGAAAGGCCACTTGTCGAAAGAGACTGTGGTACGGTTGAAAGAATTCTATGAAGAAGCAGACAAGAAATATACAATGTAAGAGGCTTCCACACCACTTGGCCCATTTCCACTCCACAGAATCCTAGTATATGAGGAAATTCTAACTCTGTATGAGTTGTTCTACCAAACGCCACTCCACCCAGGCTTGACAATGACATAACTAACTGTTGTACTGCTTATATATGACGACCTGTACCCTGTGGGAGCATGTACCTACACATTATTCATACAGTACAAATATCGGCACACATATCAGCAATTTACGGAATGTGCCAATTAACGAACACAAACTGTGCAGCTCGACAATCTGATCAGGTCGCTTTGCACAAGTTAATGTAAATATTGAACAGCTATAATAATAAGCTAGTATGTGGGAAGAGCATGGGCATTGCACAATGTGTCCATGTGTGATAACTTCACAGGCTTCACTGCAGTTCTTATAATCTCGTCTGACACAAAGGTAATTTTTTTGTGATAACTCTTCCAGAACCAACATAATGTGACAAATAAGTATTAGAAATACTCACATAATTACTATGTAAACTGTTGAGCACTCCGGAAACCCCGTCCACAGTCCACACACGAATAAACAGTGAATATTGATTGGATACCGACCTCAAGATGAATGAATACCGCCTAATCAAATACGCCTACAGCATGACACGAGGAGAACAATCATATTCTATGGTGAAAATCAAGGCACTTTCCTAGTGTCCTATATGCAGATTTAGGTGCCTGGAAGAACCCCACCGCCAGTGAATAAACCCTCATATCTTCCTGTTTTTATTAGCTCAAACCAGCTAAATTGGTTTGAGCTATTATGATGGGACTGTCACTCTATGATATGCCGTGCATAGGTGCTACCTAAAAGTTGCTCACAGATTTTTTGATAGTCAATGTGTCAGTACCGATAAAACAGAAAAAAATGTGAAATATTTCTTCTCCTACAGAGAACAATATATTTTGTTGAAATTTGGATATAACTCCTTAGGTGGTGCTTCTCTAGAGATGCTCTCAGAATCGTGATAAATGGTCATATAGTGTCAATACCGATAAAACAGAGAAAAAATGAAAAATGTAACTCCTCCTACAATGAATATCAGATTTCCTTGAAATCAGGTTCTAATGCTCCTTGGGTGGTGCTTCATGTAAAATGTCCACAGATTTTATGGGTGGTCACTGGTCATATAGTGTCAGTAGCGATGAAACAGTAAATAACTGCTAAATGCTACTCCTCTTACAAATAACATTAGCTTTACTGTAAATTTTGTTAAATTGTTCCTCAGGTGGTGCTTCTCATGAAGTGTTCACAGATTTTTGAGAGATGGTCATATAATGGTGGATATTCGTCATGGAATTCAGTGATCAGCCCATCTCATGGGATTCACTATTTTAGCTCTCGAACCAACTTGCCTAAACCAAAAAACGATAACAAAATGAAGGATTTCACAGCAGCATATGTAACTAAAATCAGGGTCTATTACAACATCCTACCAGTCCACTTCATATTGCATATTTGTTTGGTTTGAGCTACTGAACCATTGGTTCACAGTACAAAATTCATCACACTTGCCAGTGTTGGAGGATAATGGCGCAGGAGCTATTTATGAACCAGCCTATTTTGGAGGAGCAATTTTACACCTTCATCTCTTCTTGATTCCTCGCCTTCAGTTGCAGAAGCTTTGTTGTTATTAGGGTTGCATGGTACATACAGTTCTCGGAACCGGTAATACCGATCGATGTAACACAGTCCAGTTCAATTCAGCTCTTCCTTTATACCCCCTCCATCATTTGTATTGATGGTGCTTCCAGTGTTCAAACTGCCTTCTTTTTTCGGTTCGTTCCGAGCAGTAAAAATACTGATTGTCTATGCAATGTCAGGGTCGTCAATCTGTTTTGGGAAGTGGTGGGACAAACCTCGTGTATCTGACTATCAAAGAGCCTAATTGCAACCATCTTGATGTGTCATTTTAACAATTTAGTGAAAGGAAAACCCTGATTTGTTGTGACTCGATCTGCCCCAACTCACATGATTTGCGACACATCAACTGCATTCCATATTTATGTGAATGATTATTCCAGCAAGTGATTCACAATGAGACTAAATCAAAGAAGAACCCAGTTCACAACTTGTTCGCAATTTGTCTGTGGCGACTTATAGAGGTAACAATGATCGCTCAACCGAGCGAGACTCCTTCTGCGAGCGTCTTGTTGTTGAACTGTTCACTTCCAGAACTTTGATAACACCCTGCCTGCAACATCCTTCCTGATGAATGTTTCATTGAGCCAGCGCTGCAATTCATTGTGGTGGACTCATGACAAATCAAGCTTCCTGACAATTGGGTCACATAATAGACAGGACTGCATGCAGAACACATTAAACAATACTGAGGCATAACAAAGAGGCCCACATGTACAGGACTGCAGGAATATGAGCTCTGAACGACAAGGTTTGCAAACATGGTGTGCTATAGCCTACTGTCATAGAAGCATCGGCATAGCTTTTATTTGCAATCCACATTCTATGAGCTAATGTTGGTATGTACCTAACCGTAAACATTGTAACTGCTTTTGTAATATATCAATTAATCTGCAAGAAATATTTTTCATTGTGTTTTAGAAGTTGCATAAATAAATAATATGAACTGCATGGAACCTATCGAGAACCTACTGGGGGTAGTTCACCTGCCCTCAATATGAATGGTGATTCTTATTGCATCCATGATACACCTATGAAGTCTCATGAGGAGCTATTGGGGGTATTCCATCTGCCCTTCATATAAATGGTGATTCTTATCACAAACTGATACACTATATCTCTCATCGAGGAGCTATTTGGGGTAGTATGTCCGTCTTCCCTTTATATGAATGATGATTTTCATTACATAAACTACATCTACTAATGAGGAGCTATTAGGGGTACTTCAACTCCCCCTATATGAGTGGTGGTTCTCAATGCATACATAATACAGCTATGAAGTCTCATTTAGAAGCTATTAGGGGTAGTCCATCTGCCCCTTAAATGAATGGTCATTCTCATCGCATACATGCTACAATAAATCACCTATTTGTTCAACTCCCCCTTATATGAATAGTGGTTCTTGATGCATACATAATACAGCTATGAAGTCTCATTTAGAAGCTATTAGGGGTAGTTCATCTGTCCTTGATATGAATGGTGATTTCCATCACGAACACTATCTCCTATTGAGGAGCTATTAGGGGTAGTTCAACTCCCCCTTATATGAGTGGTGGTTCTTAACGCATACATAATGCAGCTATAAAGTCTCATTTACAAGCTATTAGTGGTAGTTCATCTGTTCTTCATATGATTGCAGATTTCCTATTGAGGAGCTATTAGGGGTAATTCAACTCCCCCTTATATGAATAGTGGTTCCTAACGCATACATGATGCAGCTATGAAGTCTCATTTAGAAGCTATTAGGTGTAGTTCATCTGCCCCTTATATGAATGATCGGTCTTATCGCATACACACTACACAGTATCTCCCATTGAAGACTTATTAGGGATAGTTCATCTCCCCTTCATATGAGGGGTGATTCTTATTGCATACACAATGCAGTATATATCCCACATAGGAGCTATTAGGGAAAGTTCATCTGCCCTTTATGAGAATGGTGATTCTCATTGCATAACCAACATCTCTCGTCGAAGACCTATTAGGGGTAGTTCATCTGCCCCTTATATGAATGGTAATTATCATTGCATGCACACTACATTATCTCTCTCATTGAAGACCTATCAGGGGTAGTTCATCTCCCCCTTATATGAATGATAATTCTCATAGCATGCACAGTACAATACAATAGATCTATTGAGGAGCTATATTGGGGGTAGTTCATCTGTCCTTCATATGATTGGTGATTCTTATTGCATCTTATTCCATCTTTCCCCCAATGCATACAAAACATTGAGGGTATTCCACCTGCCCCCCGTATTAGCAGCATCGCTCATTGTACACATACTACAACCATGGAACTCGAAGAATACCTAATAGGGGTAGCCCTTATATGAATTGTACCATCGTACATGCAGTGGCTAGATAGAATACCACTAATGCATGTGTGGCAATGAGTTTTTTGAGCATTATTTGTTGAAGATGCAGTTGAATAAGGTGAACCCTTTTCATTCATTGATACTAAAACACTCCATTGCCATGGTATGTGAGAAGTCAGCTTTTCAGAGCCTGTAAATTGATTCATTGACTTTGCTTGTTGAATTTCCATATTTCTCCAAATAATTCGATGTTCTTATTGTTTCAAATTCTCCCTGAGAGTTTTAGAGAATAAAAGATCAGAATCATACACAAGTTTCCTATTCTCTTCATTTCCTATATATTATGAGTATATTTTCTACCTTTTGGCAATGACTTGCCAACATGCATTGGAAACATCTTCCGTCATACCAACAATAACATCCCTAATAACTTTCTGGCAATGTTCTGTTGAAGTGAGCAAGATAAATGCAAGTTAACATTCGTTACCTGAAGATTGGACATTTTAGCATCTTGAGACAGCACAATTCCGAAATATATATTAGTGTCCATTAACTTTTCTCTAGTGTCAGTGGAGATAAACTAGTTTAATCTGGAGCTGCTAAGCAAGTTTGCATCTTCATTCCAAACATTATTGGTTGAGAGGCCACTACGTTTGTGACAAACATTTTCTCTCGCAACAAACAGAAATATGCCATTCTGAGGATGATTTTTTGGTTCTTTCTGGTGAAAACATCATTTTGTCATATATGATTTTTTTTGAAAATAAATGAAACACTGTTATATGTGGTACCGTTCCTCATTGGATTGAAACAAATGGCACGTTTATATTGTCTAGAGACATATCCTCCTTTAACTGCCGATGGGCAATTCCATGAAGATGGGGGCAGGGCCCACAACACAAATATATCTCTAACTTTGGAATTGCACATACTACAATGGCTATATTGGTGTTGGATGATTGTTATCAGCAATTCCTTTCATTTGAAACTGTTTTCAGCTAGATTGAAATTATTTTCCTATCATTTTTCTTCAAAAAACACACTTTTCGTCATATTTGCCTGATTTTTTGGGTGCAAAGAGTGACTTATAGTCTAATTAACATTTACACTCACTTGATGTCGTTTAATTATAGGATTTTTAGCTGATGAATGAGAGTTAGACCTTTCATATTCTGTGTCTTATCAATCTGACAATATGTCTGCATCAGTTTCGAGTAATAAAAAATGTAACGTGAGTAACCGTAACATGAGTAACCGGGAAATGCATAA
>JAODTT010781195.1:0-10994 GCA_025400115.1 Pentamera pediparva
TTATCGCCTTCTCTTACGACCGGGGAAGGAAAATAGGTGAGTAAAGCTAAGGTACCCGTAATGCAGCAGATGGAAACTTTATCCTAACAATGCCTGAATGTCCGTTAACACGGTTAGGTTATCTGATCGGACACTGATTGCGTTCGAATTGTGAACAATCGAAACTTGCGTGATTTGCTAATGCCTTGACCGGGTACACCGATCACGTGCAATTTTATTATTAGATTCATCTGACCGTGTAAACGGGGCTTCGTGGAGGCTCCATGAAACTCACATGCCGGTTACCTCCAACGAAGACAGCAGCAACTGGACACTTCACGACCAATAGATAGCAGCTCACGTTGTATGCGGTGGTACTGCTCTCGGGTCCTCTTCTACACCCGCAATGATAATAGCCAGATTTTGCTTGGGCGAAATTCCTAATTGTCAATGAGCAATTCCTTCGTCTATCCCTGATTGCAATTTTACCACAAGATATAGTCGACATTTCACCAAACGACCAGAATCCGGTGTCACAGTGATAGGGAATATAACAATCAATCGTCGCTGTGTTGCCGTAGATCACTTCAGTTGTGCTCTCGCCAGTATGGTAGCCCGAACAGTCACAGTAAACGACTCCGGCCAAGAGAAGGATTGGCACAAATTTCAAAATATAATGGAGCATCATTTTACGCTAACTATATACCGTACTGAGGTTCATCCAGACACACCAAACACCAAGATCGCAATGCCGAGCCTAAAGTATGACTTTGTTCATTCACGTAAGAACTCTGTATCTATTTTATTCAAGGTTTCAAGGTTCGAGGTTTCATTAGCTTACAAATACAAGGAAGGAAGCTAGGCAGCTCCAGTTTCATGGAAAGAGTGAAGATATATCGGCGACAGGACTTCCTTCACTGGTTTTGAGAGCACTGCATTGGCGGATACTGTTTATAGGCAGCAAAACAATTCGGCACTGGGTGAACTGCTAATGCGATCAACGATCAGTCGCTAAGAAACACAAGGAAGCGAAATTGCTAGCTCCAGTTTCTTGGGATGGCTTATATAGAGATGCCATGCAGGCCTTCTTTTGATACCTTGGTTGAGAAGACTGCATTGGCAAACACGGTCTGACCTACATAAGAAGAAATGTGTGATAATGAAAGAACTGCCAATTGGGTAATAATATTAGCCCATGACCTCTGGACAGGGGCGTCGATCCGTTTTTTAAGGGGGGGGGGGCGAACTGAATGAATTTGACCATCTAAGCGGAGCGCCACCATCGGTTGGCGCGAATCGTACAACGAAAATTTTAGCTTTTCACATCCGTCAGATCCCGTCTAGACCCCGTCTAGATGTGCAATTTGGGTAGAAGACAAACTCGGAAAATGCGCCACTCTGTATACTCAGATGACTTGCAGCACCATGACCATCTACGGCAAGTCTGGCTAGTCTTTTGCGTGTACACTGGCGTAGCCAGAGTATTTATCGGGGGTACTGGGGGCTGGACCACAAATTGGGAGGGGAGAAGGACTGACCTAATTATTGATCGATGACATTGTACACGTATTGCATGTATGCGTGAGGTCCAGGAATCGCGGGAATGCATCTGGTGAGGTCCATGGGTGAAACGACTAAAACCCCTGGAAGCCACGCGATTTGGTGGACTTGAAACATTTCCAAGGCCTCTAAAATTGTTTTGTTAGTGACATGTTGAACTGTTGAAAGGGTTGGGACAATCATACGATTGTTATATAATATCACTCTAAAACAGCTGAGTAATGAAATGACAAGGTGTAAGGTTACGCAGGGGTGTTGTTACGCAGGGGCGTTTGAAAGATGGGGGACGTACGAATACAAATTGCCATCTAAGCGGAGCGCCACCATTGGTTGGCGCGAAGCGAACCAATAAAATGTTAGCTTTCCATAACCTCTAGATGGCCAGAAAATGGGACTTGCCAGGCTCGGTAGCACCAATCAAGATGTGCGAAGTAGAGGACAATCTTTGAAAAGTTGTCACTTTCGACACTCTGCATACTCAGATGATTGCAGCACAGCATCTACGGCATCTGTGCTGATCTTTCTGTACACTCGCGTAGCCATAGGTATTTTGTAGGCGGTACTAGGAGTTGGACCTTAAATGGGATGGGCAGGGGAGCTGTCCTTACTATCGATTGATGACATCGTGCACGCCTTGTACCTATGGGTAGGACCCGTTGGCGGCGCCTGGAGGCCATGCGATTTAATGGACTTTGGAGGTCTCCAAGGCCTCTGAAGTTGTTTGGTTAAACAAAAATTGAAGCAGTTTGACCAATCGTCACATTATGAATATCACTCTAAAACAGCTGGGTAATAAAATGCCCAGGTGTATTGGAGGGCCAGAACAACTTACTCAGATCTACAAAAGGTGAATGAATTCCGTTGCATCCGATGCGCGCGAAGCGCGCGACAATGTTCCACGTTTTGGGGTATTTGATGAAGAAAAATCAAGCACTCAGTTGATAATTTGGGAATTTGTCCATTTTAGTTTTATTTCTGTTCAAATTTCTGCTATCCTCTGTCCAAAATTCGGTCGTTTCCTGCACGAGTTTTCGATCTCAAATTGTTCATGTAGGGCCTATCGCCTATTCTGCCACCACGACCCTCGGATATTATGACGGGTTTGCCCAAAGTTGGTTTCCTATGCCACCATGATGTACGATATTACCTTACTATATTGGGCATAGGCCTACATTTTCACCCAATCTGGGAAATAATTTACAAAATTTGAGTAAAAATCTCCCAACTGTATAACAAATTTGCACAATGGCGAGTGTGCAGTGTATCAGAACGCAAAGCCGAGTGATGCCAATCTCATTAGGGTACAATCATCGCACAATGAATAGGCCTAGGTCTTCAAACAATCACGGGCTTTTGCGGAGTAATGAATTTAGGAGGAGCACGACTTAATGATGTTACTTCCGACAAATGGCAGTGTAAATGCTTTGCACTAATCCGTAGGGTGTAGGGGCCCGCTTGAATGCGGCGATTCGGTGGAATTTCGAGGATTCTGAGTCTTTCAAATTGGGGTTTTGATTAGCCATAATTTGAAGCAGTTTGGACAATCAATAGATTACGAACAAACATATGGAGGCCTATGTCTAGTGACAGTGTCTATATAGAATAGTGAACGTGATCCAGCCGTGTAAATAATTCATCTGGGATAGGTCTATATTTCTAATTCTTGGTTAACCCCCTCGAATACAGCTCGATTGGTGCGGCCTAGGCTACTCGTGGTGTTTGTATAGCCATACGTACTTATCAATCGAAGTGTAAACTAACTGTGCAACATTTGCAGAGACCAATGAAAGGAGGGTACTGGTCCAATGAGACCTCCCTCGAGTTGTTAGCCTCATAGCCTATATTTGGATATTTCAAACTATACTCAAATGCAAAAGAAAGAATAACGAAAAACAAACATTTGTTGACAAAGAGAGATTCATTACATTGGTCAGAGTTTGTATTATACAACGACTATGTGTATCAGAATATAGTATGTTGTTATCGTAGCCATGACTCTTCTACTTCGTATACTATGAATTGTAACAAAGCGAACTATGTGAGTGTGGAATCATACACACGAATCGGCACGTCTCTGACGGTTTATGTTCTTCATTACCAACAGAAGAGGAGTTTTACTTGTCAGCATCCATTGATAATTTTGTCCTGTCCTAAATATGACCATTATCATTGTTCGAAAGATGCACACGCAAATTGATCAAGAAATCTTGAGGTTGTATCTAGCCTTTGAACTGTGCCAGAAAGCTGCTGAAGCCCGCGATTCACACAAAAAACAGTTATTGATTCTCATGACCACCACGTAGACGTAATTATATATATATATATATAAATATCTCTGCGACCCAAGTATGGTCTTGGGATATCATGTTTTTGAGTGTGTAGTCGCCGACATTGCTGCCACCGTAACCGGAAACTTTAGGCGTGAATACTAACTCTCCAACGCAATGGCCTATTGGTACGGAACCGGACACACATGTTTGCTCTTCAAGGAATCTCAGATAAGTTCAATCGTTGGCATCGCTGCAATACCGGGTACATTTTCCTGATAAATGCGATTTTTCCAAAATTGGTCAGATTTGATCGAAACTTAGTGGGTGTAGATTCCCTCCGTTCACAACCAAAATAGAGGTCGTTATGGAGTCATAGGGGGTCAACCTTGCCTAATTTATGCGATTGTCGAAACGTCGTCGTTTTCAGTGAAACTTATCAATGTAGACTTTCTTTTGTCTCCGACCAAAGTAGGCCCGGGTTTATCAAAGGTTGACTCTTCATTCGACAACCTCGAGGGTTGCCTCCTTGGCCATTCTCGCCAAACCATTCTTCGCCTGCCAAAATATTGGGATTTGGATACTCTTCGATACTGTTCAGAGTATGGGTCATTTCGGTCAAATGGTCATTTTGAGCGTCATGTGAACGAAACGCTTCTCGCCCCACGGATTGAGTTGTATGATCATTCATGGTTTTCCCGTATTATCATTAAACAATGTTACATCTAGAAGTTTATTTTGGAAATTGTGCTAGAACGGTCAAACGGCTCCTACTCCTACAGAATAGAATAGATCGGTTGATCATTGAAGTTGGTCAGTATAATCATTGACCAGTGGTTCAGGAATTCGAGGTGAAAAGTAATCTATGGGTCAATCTATGGGTCAAGCAGCTGGTCCTCCTAATGAATAGACATGATGATAATGGAAGGTGGTCAGTATAATATCATTATTCAATAGTGTGTCCGGGAACTTGGATTCAAAGGTCATCTAGAGGGTCGATTTCGGCAATTTTGTTCGAATGGTCAAGCGGCTTTTACTCCTACAGAACAGATCAGAGAATAATGGGAGTTGGTCAGTATCATTAGCACCAATGCTGAATAACCAAATAATCAAAGGTCACCCAGGGGACAACTTTTTGCCAGTATTATCATTGAATTATGGTACATATGGGCTATTCATGAATTTGAGGATGCAGGTCATGTTGGGGTCAATTTTTCTGAACGGTCAAAGGACAACTGAAAAGATTAGATGATTGTGACTGTCAGTCTGTATTTAACAATGTTTTAAACAACATGTAGTGGGCATTTCACGGGTACATCACCTTTGCTCAGTTGTCTAATGAGAAACTGTCAGTATATGGACCGGGTGAGCTACTGTGCCATTGGCGCTCATGTTGCACTTGAGCCCTAGAAAAATCATTGTTTGCAGTTTGTTTGATGCTATATACAACAAATTATGTATTATTCATGTTCTCCCAATTCAGCAGATGCTTCAGTTGCAGTCAATGTGGAGAATTAGGATTACTTGCATGGAAGATTGATTGTTACAGACAGTGGTACCCCTCACACCCTGTACTCAGATAGCAGCTGCAACCTAATAATAATGATATTAATATAAAATGCCTATGTAGCGATTTACATGACGGATATCTCACAGCGCTTTACGAAGAAAATGCAAAATCACTTCTTTGAAATACATAGCAAAATCAGCAACTGGAATACTTAGTGAACAGGTATGTCTTCAGATTAAATGTTAAAGCGTTGAAATTACCCACCGAACGAAGCGATTGGGGTGAGCGGTTCCACAAACGCGGCACACACACGTGGAAAGCCCTATCCTCGAAGTGCGCGCCCTGTCGTACGGATAGTTAGAAGCACTTCCAGGTAAGCCGGGGCCATACTTGCTCTTCGAGATTGTTGGGTTTGTGATCTGTTCTGGGTGATATCTGCCAAGCGCTTCGAGAGTACCAATTTGGAGCTGTCATGAAGTGCTATATAAACACTGTACATTACCATTGCTGTGTTCCTTCTTATTGACAGAGACTGCAAACGCGTCTGTTACGGTGATGGAGGGCCAGTCCAGAGAAACCATAAACCCAAATGAGAGCAAAAATCTCGAGGAATCATCAATTAGAGTAAATCAGCCTGATAGGACTGTTATAGATAGAAGCCCACATCAGTGTCGATACTGTCTGAAAACATTCACCGAAGAGCACATTCTCAAAGTCCACGAGTTGAAACATCCCTGAGCATGGGTGTGCAAAGCCTTTGCAAAGCAAAGCATTTGTTGCAGCGGGTAAATTATATCGGGATTTTGGCTGGACGAACTAGCGGCCGATGGTACCCTAGCCCGGTATGCGCCCTGATCAATTTGGTGGTTTTACACTCGAGGCATGCTCTATGTAAATGTTCTCTTTTTGCTCTCTCAGCCTCCTTTGCAGAACACCTCTGCTCTGAACAATCGGTGATGTATCCGTACCGGCAACGGACAAAGCAGATAGGCCACAGCCTCGCTCTTTCTCCCTCTGTATTCTGTATGATACTGTAAAATATAATATATAATATATACAAACAAATGCCCTTTGTAGTTTAGGCCGTTATTCAGAGTTTCACGTCACAAGATGATCCTCAAAGATGTACTCAGATCTCTTGTTGAGCAACTCTTCACCCCTAGACAACAGAATACAGAGCTTTTCGTCGATGCAGAGGTTGCGCATCCTGTCCTGCGCATGCGCGTGTTAGACTCCTTGAGCACCCTCCACTCGATGAAGAATAGCTTTCCCCGCGCTTGAGGTCCCACATTTGCATGGACAGTTCAGTTTATTTTTCGTAGCGTTCATGCCTGAACGATTTGGCGTGATTATTGTACATCTTCTTGAAGGTGCCCCGGACGATTCTATTCATGAGTTGGCCCTCAGATGATATATCAGCCTTTTAAACTACGTTGCGCGCCAAGCAATTGCCGTTGAGTGGTCATTTTCGCTTGACCCTGCATTTACTCGTGCGGAGGTCAGCCCGGCTGTTGCTCATAGGACGCGTTAGTTATTGCTGTTTATGATGGAACACATTTATTCCCCATGCAACTACAGCTCAGTTTCATGTGACCCTACCGGGAAGTGCTTGGCCAATAGCCTGAAGAACTCTACCCACATTGATTTTGACATGGCGACTAAATGGGGGGTGGGACCAGATTATATTTTTGGGGCGGGATCTTTCTTTGGATGAGTGTTTACGTTAATGTACCTCATGGCACTTTCACGGAGGGGGTAGTTGTATGCAGGGGCGACGCTGTTGAAGATCTCCTCAGTCGGAGTTAGGGTGGATGACTTGCTGTCGAGGCCCTCCGAGATTCGCTCGATAACCTTTGGGGATGATCGGAGCGACTGCTCACATAGACTGGCTGATCAGTGGGCTTCTGATATGACCGATGGGTGCCGAATATCAAGTCCAATGTGGCGTCCAAAAAATTGACAGTTTTGATGTTGGCCTGGGTGGTTACTCTCAAGTCCATTGATTGGGCTGTTGGGAATTCTCTTGGACCACTCTCAATGGAATGACCATACAACTGGTGTCTGCATGGTGTTTCTTGCCTACTCCGACGCTACCCCTGTGCCCCCCTATGCACAAGTCTGCTCTGTAAGTAAGTTATCGCTTGCTGTGAATATTACAGATGCATGGTGGTGCGCGTTGCGGATGAACGATGATGCTATGCACAATGCGCAGGAATTCTGGTCAAATTTCTTTCCTCCTCCATCGTATGTGTGAATTTGGCCTTCAAAACTATGTTGTTAGGTAGGTCTTCCAGAAAGAGACGGCAGAATGAGGACTAGAGTAACGCGAAGGGATCGTCAGACAGCAGTTCCAGGATGTCTTGCGCAGGTTTTTGTGTCACCTCAAAAAAAATTTATCCAGTGCTTATATAGCGCTTCATCACTGTTTCACAGCACTTTGGATATATCACATGGCACGTAGACACCGGTACGCACTCCGACAATCCGGAGAGAAATGGCAGCAGCTAACACAGCGCAGGTTGTACTGAGTTCCTCACAGGTCCCCAATTAGCACCTCAGTGGAGAGGGGCGTAGAGCGCCTTGCCCGAATACACAGCAAAAAAGCCGATCGATCTTTTACGGAATTCGAACTCACAATCTTCCGATCAACAGTCCAGGGCTCTTCCGTCTGAGCTGATCTGACCCCCTAAAAATAGTAATTTATTGCCACATGTAAGAGGTCGAGAGATATTTTCAGTATTATTGATTGTGGTTCTGTTCCTATGGTGGTAAGGTAGGGTCCCTGTCGTGACTGGCCCTCCGTCAATATGGGGAATGGTGGCGCGATCACTTTTGTGCAATGTGCTAACATCATTCAGCTGGAGGCTGGTCCACGGGGATCTGCCAACCATTGCCAAGATGTCAAGGATGTGTCAATTATGTTATCGATTAAGAACAATTGAACATTCATTCTGGGATTGTCCGTTTTCGTACAATATTCTGAGTTGAGCAATGTTACTCGTATTCTACCAGGAGATCATTAGGTTGATAATGTTTCTTCATTCATTCACGAGGTAGGCCTACCTTACCCTGGGATTGAAAAGTTCGGGCACGAGTTTGGTTCATTTTTTTGTACAACTAAGTAGAAGGTGTACTTCAATTTTTGAGAAGGAGGGATTCCCGGACGTGTTCGTTCCAAAAGTGAAAAGGGGTATTGGAACCCGTATTTTAGTTAATTTCAAGACTGAGGTGGTTTTTGAATAGTTTGGGTCGTGACCAGACAGTCCAGTCCGTCAGCTCTTCAGCTCTGTGAATTGTGATGAAGTTGAGGATAAATTTTGAAAGTTCGTTGCTGAACCTGGTTCTATGGAACTGTGCCATTGTCGCCATGTTATATTTACCGTGTATATTCAGCAATTCAAAGAGAAACCTTGTAAATATCATAGAACATATTATTTGACCACTGTATATAGTGAGATCAGGTGAAATGAGTGATATGAAAAGAAAGAGCACCTCGACCACCTGTATGTTGAACATCTGGTTGTTGTTGTTGAGTCTCGGGGGTTGAGGTAGTCAAGGATTTTCTAAGCCTTTTGGCTTTCTGGTTCTTCTTTTCTTCTCGTTCTTCTGTCTCTCCTCTTTTCTCACCCGTCAAACAATTGCTTCCCAAATTGTCAGAAATACGCTATAAATGCCTAAACATATGCAGGCGGGTCAACCGCCCACGTGTATACCCCCGCATCGAAAAAACGTGAAAATTACGCAAACGTGACCTCGGTTGACCTTGAAATGACAACCACATATGTCAGGACCAGCTGTAGTTCCCACCCACCAAGATCTGTTCGAATCCGACAATGTTGAGGAAAATCGCAGAAATGACGCAGATTTGACCTCCGAAGACCTTGAAATGACCTCCATATGTCGGGATCAACTGTAGTCCCCACCTACCAAATTTCGTTTGAATCCGACAAACTTCGAAATTTTGCGTAAATTATGCAAATTAGCAGCCCCCAGCATTGCAGCGACGCCCACTTCCGAACCAATCCGAGATTCCTTAGGGGCGGACATGTGTGCCAAGTTGCGTGAGAATCGAACATAGCGTTGGAGAGTTATTGCGCTGACGCAAAAAGTTACGGGCGGCGGCTACACACCCAAAACCATGATATCCACGGACACAACTCGTGTCGTGGGAATATAATTACGTGCGAGAATATTCTATATACGGCTCCTTGCATGAGCTTAGTCCCTTGATTTGATGGGTACTAGTAGGCCTGCTTGAATTCTTCAGAACATGGATATCCTTCGCCAGGCTAATGAATAATTCCGCGTCGTACACATGATCCCAAATCATGTTTACGGCTGAGCGCAATAAGGTCGGTAACGACGATGACCTCCTCATATCACGTGAGGTCGCCTGCTTCGATGCTATTGGTTCGCTTTTGTCGTCGGGTGGGGATCCCCCTCTCACATTATTCCGCGAGACGAGGAATCCACGGAATAACACGTCCGTGTAGGCCTATATGTTTCATGTGCGGGCGTAGCATACTTATCCTCGTCAGCACATTGCACAACGGTTTGATATCATGAGTACGTCTTATGCACGTCTAGTCTACAAACCAACATCCATACCAGCTCATCAACTGTTCCAGATCGAAGAGGATTCATTCTATTGTAAAGGTGAGTGGGCGGGAAGAATGAATAGAAAAATATACGTTTTTCACGACGGTAAGGTATACAAATCATAATATTATTCTTGCATATAGATGTACATCAGCATTAAAAAGAATCACTGCGGAATGACGCAAATGTTCGATCGTGTTGTGATGTGCATTTGTTAGCCTAAAACACTGATCTGTTTCTGCGTTTGGTAAATCATCTCTAGTGCTTTTTTGGCAGAGACAATGCCCGGAATATATGTCCGAAACGATATCTTGATTCATGTTAAACTTGTGTTTGATCGGGGGAACCTGATGTATTATTTTGAGCATGCCTAATCGTGGCGGGGTACTTGTAGACGTCACATAAGGGTAATTTGTGAAATGAATTTGGGTAAACAGTGGCCTAACTTTGTATTATCATAAAATGTCTAAGAAATAGCTAGTTGTTCGGTTAATGTAGTAGATGCACTGGGTGGAAGTAACGTTCTTTCTATCCGTTGACAATTGTCATACGAAAATATGCAGTCATTTCAGTTCGTGTATGTGTATGTGTGTGTGTCTGCGTGTGAGGGTGTATGTATGTATGTGACGCATTGGCTAATACATGATACTATCTGAGTGGACGAAACTCAATCTTACGATACGTTCGCCAAGACCAGTACATGACCCCTATCGTTCAGAGTCACTCCGGACGTCATCTGAGGTACAAATCTGATTCATTTTATTGTAGACACTAGTCCAGAATACCTGATCCGTTGAAATATTGCGATGGGGCTTTCTTATAACTGTATAAGGAGTGTAACCAGAAAGCCGAACGGCTCTGTGTTTCAGTGATTACGATAATGACCACACAACCAATCAGGTAGTTAATGTTATCATTTTTGAAAAATTCTAAAATTGGCCAGAAGTGACATCTGATCCAGATTACATGCGATGTGGAATCAATAAAAAAAAAATTGTTTTTACATATTTTAGCTCAAACTATAGCTATGCTAGTTGAGCTATCGAGATCCGCACGTCCATTCGTCCGTCCGTCTGTCC
>JAODTT010781306.1:0-10990 GCA_025400115.1 Pentamera pediparva
CTGTCATGATCATTCATCATTAACGAATGGTACATACAGGGTGTCAACAAATTTGAACGCAAACGTCCTCTCGTGGTACCACGTACAGATGGCAACGTACCAATTGCCTATGACCCTCAGTGTGAGCAATCGGGATAAAGTACCTTGCTCAGAGGTACACAGTGGACTCAAACCCACAACCTATGGATCACAGGTTCGACGCCTTGGTGGCCGATGGAAGTTAGGACATGACTTGAGGGATTATCATTTCGTCTGATTAGTATATCAAAACAAGCAACACACGTATTGCGCGGTGCCTCGCCTTTCCATGATGTCTAATCCTGTTTTGGACCACCCATTATTATTATTATTAGTGAATGTTATTGAAGACGAACAATACAATACCATTGCAACTAATGTCACTGATCACCGATGTCACCAAAACTAGTTCGAAAAAAATCGGACCTACGGTTGTTGAGATATTAACACTTTTCTCCTAAGCCACGCCCACTTGAAGATATTGATTAGATGGGCAGATGGCAAAACCAACAGGGACCATCTACTCAATATTGAACATTCACCAGTCAAGTATGGGAGCATTACCTCCCTCGTTTGACATTTATGTTTATGATATTGAGATCATCTAGGGGTAATTTAATGATTCAGCAGTATCGCTGAAAAAATCTTCACATTTTCTACACTGAGCTGATGCGAATTGAGATTGAGATGCTACTGGTTGGTCATGAGCACTCTTGGTTAGTATTCGGTATGTGACGAGTTTGCCGGATTGCTTCATATACACATATATAACCCCGTTGATTGTAGCCAACGATGCGAAGCCTCCTCTACAGGAAGTCATTCATTACTTCAATTTGACCTGATTGGACTACTGTGCTCATCACGATCCAGCTGTGGATGTCATGATCAATTAGGGGCGGATCACTTCCCTAACAATCGCCATGGGAAACAGGTCTTCAGAGAGTCGTTGGATTGAACTAACGACGCCAGTCTAATTCGCTTAGGCGCTCGGCCATCAGGCTCCATTGCTACATAACCTCTTGTACATTCCCCTGTGGAATCCTCCCAAGGATTTAAACTAGTTCCTGGCATGTTGATAGGATGGCATTGTCCTCACCTTCCGTTTTACAATGTATTGCAGGAAATTGTACTAATAATCATTAGAGTACAGGTTTTTCTTAATTTTCAAAGGGGGGCGGGTGGTAATGTTTGCCCGAGCCTCAGAGTTGTAAGTGTTCAATTGCACCCTACGTGCGCATAATAGACGACAATACCACTAATCCGCGAGGGGGGCGTACAAAATGTTTGCATTTTTTCAGGCTTCCGATTAAAGTTATATTCAGGCACACGGTAGAAACTTCCGGCATACTTTACACGTCTGACCTATTACTGCCTGAGCTATACCGAGTGAATTTCTGGCATTCCCTGTCCACGCCGGATTTTGTGGGGGCCGTCTTCAATTCGCGCTTCCTCTTACGCACCTGCATTGTGAGGTTTTCAATCGTAAGAGACCACTCATTAATTTGCGAATTGCAAAGTATGATGTTTTCAGAAGTTTGATATAGGCATACTTTGAACCCCGCGGTCTCCTTGATTTCTTGTTGCTGTTGTTGCGCAGATGTTGATTGCTCCGTGGGGAACTCTTCCGTCGATCGCGAAATTTAATATAGGTTTGGTTTCGATTAAATGAGAATGGGTCGATAAGGACGAAATCCTCATGAACGACCCTAATGCAACAGCATTCTTAAGAATAAAGAGAAGCAAGAACCTGAAGAATTTTCCGAAAAGTTTTGAAAAACAAGTCAAGACTATTCCAGTTTGTCTGAGTGTGTTTATTTGTTTTTCTTTCCAGGATACGACACTGTTGTATGCGTCCAGGCGCCTAATAACACCCCTCTAAGTCATTGAGTAAAGTGGCTCATATAGTTACGCCTGTCAGATGAGGACTTTAAATGGACGTCCTGCGGGTGCAGGATGGGAAAGCTGAATATACACATCTGCCTAGTAGGTGTATATAATATCTGTGACAGTTTTTCAAACGCGTCAAGGTGTTCATCCCAAGAGGCAACTCCTAAACCGACTCATAATGACTATATCTACATAGGGGCTCATGCGAGTTATATTTAGAGCTCAATGTGCTGTATCAGTTGATTTGAAGCGTATGTTACACTCATTTCCCCTCCTTTCAACGGCTGCATCGTTTTCATCAAGAGATATATACTTTTAAAGATGTTTAAGAGGCAGATTCAACACTCTAAAAACACCGTGGTGGAATTTTCACCCCGTACAGTGTTCTCTTCCAACCTACACAAAAATGGTGATTTCCACCACGATAACGGGGTGAAATCGTCATTAACAGCCCACAAATCAAGTTATGGGTTATGCCCATAACTTAATTTGTGGTCAATTTCAACCCGTCATCGTGGCCTTAGTTACTTGGAAATATGTGCAAAACACGTTTTAATGTAACTGACAGAGTACACTGAAGTTTTCTCGTAGCCTAAATAATTGAAACAACTGTTATAAGTCGGTTCGAGAAGAAAGACTCACATTAAACACCGTGACGCGTTTGGAAACTGTTACATATACGTTCACAGTGCATACTCTCGTATTGTATTGTACTCATGGGGATATCATATCATCGCCCAGAGTCCGTATTACAAGAGACTGTACAGTGAAAACCAAGAAAATGAATTATAACTTACAAACCTACAAAAAAGGGAACAACATCAATAAACCAGTAAACCCTTACCCCCAACAGCCACCCAACCTCACGGAAAATATAATTCATTATGAAATCTACAAAGGTATGAAATGACCCCATTTCCGTACCTGTCCGTTTTACACCTTTCAATTGCTTGATAAGATTTGGTGTTCTTCAGAGACATGTCAAAAGGGGTATGGGTGGAAGGAAACAGCTCAGCATAACTATTTGTCTCAGTGCGATCGATAGCAATTTGAATACAAATCTCAATTCGCCTTCCGGCTAGTGACTGAAAATCGAAAAGTTCCAAGGCCTCGTTGTACAGATTGTGAGAGGTGGAGCTGACACTTGAAATAATATGAAACGCTTGTTTCAGACGGTTGAATTGAGAAGCAGCGGTGTCATTATGCGACACAGGAGTAGCATATTCAACCACAAGGCGAACATATGCTTTATAAACCAGCACCAGGTTTTCCGAAGAATCTCCACACCTTTTGAACCTCTTTAACTAGCCTATATGGTCAACAACTACCCCAAGGGTCCATGACATTGACCCGTGATTCCGAACCCAGCTCCCATCGACTGAACATCAAGCTCTTTACCATCAATCATGTGGGCATGGAACATACAGGACTCCGTTTCTCAAAACAAATCCGCATGAGCTTACATTTTGAGAGGTTTGTCTCGAGGTGATTATTATGAGCCCATATTCGTAGGTTATGGACATCCTGACTAATCTTGGCTTAGATAAGTAACCAAATCGGGCCTGCAGAAGGCTCAAATCCGCAACGTTGAAGCAATTGGAACTGGCTATTTCTAACGCATTATTCATAATCGCAACGATTATTAGTGGTCTTAGTTTCGTTCCTTGTGGTATCCCATAATATTAGACTGACCTCACTCTGGATAAATACGTAACCATGGCCTACTTGACCGATTCCCAAGACAGCGAATGAGCTGCTCACGAAAGCTGGTAGCGTTGGCACTTTTCGACCTTTGGTTGAACAAGTCATCGCCAACGATATAGAGTCAGAAATTGGAGGTTCGCCAGACGACAGATCTGAGCGTACTCGCAGCCGTGACGTCATGTCCAACGGCCGTTACTTCACGTTGTTAGCCTGTTTGGTTATATATTAGTAGTTTCGAGCTCCTCCTGAACTGTAGTGGCGTATTTAATGACTGATCTCTAATATGGTCGTCATGTGATTGACAATTTGACGACTAGAACTTTAATTTACTCAACAATGACGTTCTCACTTTTCTCAAGAATATCATAGGACACATCTTCTTTTTACCTAGTTGAAATGATGATAAAAACATATACAACATTCTCCCAAATACCAACTAGCAAATATTATTCTGACGAATCAGTGTAACATGGACTAATATTACGATGTATTGATAGTACAATCAAAATGTACACCTAGCACATAAGCCGAATCATGGGAAACAGGTCCGCTCTCCGACAATTCAGGAGAGTAAGTTGTTGGCGCAGGAAGTACTCAGTTTCCTCACAGGTCGTATACCCAGTCGTCAATAATTATCGCTTAGGCTGAGGCCGTTTGAGTGATAAGGTGCTTGCCCAGGGAAGCAACGGAAAAGCTGTTCGGCTTTGTTCCATGGGATTCGACCTCACAGCTTCCTATCATTAAGTCCGACAGATCTAATCCGATCTCCGTCAACTGGTCAAGCGCTCGATAGAAGCTAGAGGGAAAACTGGGAGCTGATGGAGCAGGGAGACCGTCAGCAAAAGTTACGGGTCTTCGAGATCGGCTGAGGTTTTGTATTCCCGTCCTTCAGAAGCATTGAAGAACTTATCTGGCACGTGTTAGTTGCTATTCTGCGATGATTTTGGTTTAGGTTTCGGTTCAGATCGAGGTTATAACGGCCCAATTGAAAACCATCTGGTTTACTCAGGGCCCTGCACTCGTGTAGACTATTAGCGAGGAGTGGATTGACACCGACGAATTATCGTGGGCAAAACCCCTTCCCAATTCAATTCACAAGAGAATCGTAGTCCTCTCAAATGTTGTTATATGATTGCAAAACTCTTTCCGAGAGGCAAGATGCAAAGTTTTCGGGATACTGCTGACCATATCCCCAGCTATTATTGGCGAGTTAGCTTCATTCGCTTGCCTGGCTGCTGATAAAATATTGCTAATCGGACGTTCAACTTTCATAAAGTAACACGAACGCACATATTTAGCAGCAGGTATAGGCAGCACAATTATTCACCATGTCTTCCCGCCCGTTCAAGTAGTCCGTTAGCTTCTTTTTAACAGTATCATGAGGTGAGGCGAACCCATAGTTACCTTGTAATGTGAGGCACCCCAACGCACAAGAGAGCGAATTAATTAAGAGACGAAGAAGAACGATCAAGCCTGTTGATTCCTCTCTTGAAGCCCCACTGTCGTCTCCGCCCGTTTGATTAAATCAATGTTGAAACTTAGTTTTTTTGAGCCACCTAGTCGACGGTACCGAAGTTCCAACATTGTCGCCGCATGTTTTATTACGTCAAATCAAACGGGCGGCAACAATGTTGGAACTCTGCCAGCAGACGACAGTAAAGTGCGGGGAAAGACAGAGCGAGCATGGGTTTCGGTGCAATGATGTGGGAGATGCAACCAAAAAGAGTGACTAGAAGAAGAGGAATGGGGGTGAGGCGAGTAACCTCGTGCAAAGGGGGAACAGCTCCCCGAAGTGGTGAAAATCTTAGAAACAGTTCAAAGTCATCATCGGAAAATAAAGGTCAAATGAATTGGCATTGTTGTTCAATTGTTCAACATTATAGTATCCAAATAAAACATGTACTGGTACATATAGTAGGAGATAAGGGGTGAAAATTATGACAGGTTATTCCAAAAGTGCTGTGTTCAAATGACACGTAGTATATATAAATCGGGTAATACACTTCAAGCATGTTATAGGTCATCCGTGAGTCATACGGTGTCAAGCGAATGCCGAGGGTCATCCAGAGCTCAAATTACACTTTTCGTCCCTATAATCACTTCAGAACTAATATGGTATATCCGTGGTCTACAGCACAGGGAATTTACCTGCAGCTACCAAGACGTCCACAATTGCGCTTGTTAAAAAGTGTTTAAAGAGATTGACCGTTGTCGTAACACTCGAGTAAGATATTTGCATCACCCTCACACTGTTTGACACAGTCGGTAACCTTTCTCGGTCTGATTAGACGATGCTAGGTCCTACTTTAGATAACCGCGGCAGTCGGTTTATCTTTCCGGCAACAACAAAGGTAAACCACAATGACAAGCACGGCAACAATGACGATTAGAAGGAGGATGAACAAGACAATAACCAAAATTCCTGGTCCTCCGCCCACCTCCGCGACATCACCCCCCTCCGTGGTAAAGTCATCCGTTACGCCCACAATAGCGTCAATGACGGGGAGCGATTCCGTGGCGCCGCCATCGTGGTCGTTCGGAGAATTACCGACGTTCTCCCGGTCGGTGTTCCCACCATTGTTATGTCCACCCTCGCTACCAGTAACACTCCCACCTCCTCCACCACTATCATCCCCATCGCTGTCCCCATTCGTTACTGATTCGTGGACCGTCACTCCGCCGCCGATTGGTACCGCGCTGCTTGATGATTGTGTGGTGGTCGGAGGCCTGGGCGTCGTTGTCGGTGGAACAACTGACAGTAGAAAAGACGCCGCCTTACTGGTGAGGTGACCCCAACGTAACACACATCGTATTTCAGTCCCGTTGAATCTGTAGTCCGGGTTTTCAATCGCCAGCCCTAAGCCTCCCTCCGTGGGATTCTCCGAAGCGTTCAGACCTACCCCGATCCATTCCCATTCAAGGTACTCTCGAAAGTAGGGGGACGGCGGTGAAACTTCGCAGAGGTGATGTGTGGCATCAGTGGTCGTGATCGATACACTCATCGCGTCGTAGAAGAGCGTTTTGGGGAACAAGCAGCTCCGACTTCCATCTTCATCGATGAACTCGCACGTCAGCGCATCCAGATTGCTGGCTGGCGGGCGTATCTGTTCTGGATTCACTACAGAGGAGTAGGTCTTGTTCCCTTGGTAGGAGTCGGTCATATTCTCTCTCAGGTTTGCTCTGATTCCATCGGTGATGTCTACCCACGCGAGGGACACGCGTGGTTTTCCCTCTTGGGTGGTGCAGGTCGGCTGCCCTAGAGGGGTGAACCCGCAGGTCGGGTACCCCGGGTCGGGTCTCCAGTTGACCTGCACGGTCCTGTATCCTGTCTCGTTCGGTGGATTCGCGTTACACGCCCACCGCCCGTCGTCGTAACGGGAGACAGCCGAGATGGCCAATTGGAAGACCCTTTCCTCTTTGGCGTTATCCCACAGGGCCCCGGAGTATACCGTGGGGTCTCGCCCGGGAAGGACTGTAGCGACAGAGTCACGGTCGACCCATTCTTGGGTTAGGACGAGTTCTCCGTCTATGGACCATTTGAAGCTCGTACTGGTCGACTTGGTGATACACCTGATCGTCATGCCGGTGTTCTCTTCGAGGACTTGGATGGCGGAAGGCTTGATTATCAGTTGATAGGATGACGCGATCAACGTACTGAAAAATAGGACCACCGGCAACCCAACCATGATGAACCCGAATTGTAGGATTTGGATTTGAACAGTGAGAATAGTGATTTTCGGATTTTGACGATGTTTACTGTATTATACAGATCGCAAACGATTGTCAACACCGAGACCTTTTGTGGAATAAAGTGAAGGTATCCAGTGGGTTCCGTCGTAACTGCCGGTTTATGCAGCCTATGTGACGTTTCTGGTCGTTACTGATTGTATTTAGTAAATTTAATCAGTTGAGAACAGCATACGGTAGGTATAATAAGTGTAGAAGTAACGACGGCTCTAGGACATCGGTACCGCGTGTTCTTTTATCCAATCGACGACAGAGTAAAACGGTATGTATTTCCCCAGCGAGCGGAGAATATAAATAACTCGAAGTCATTTGAATAAAGTACCGTATAAAATAGGCGACTAACTATTGGTGATTATCACAAAAAACAGTCCCTCCTAACAGTGGGCGATCGAAATTCGTTCGTTTTGTGCACGCGACGATTGAGATAGGTACGACACAACTGTTAATGTTCCTCGGCGAAAACAATCCAACGATACCAGTACTCAAACAAGAGATATATATAGAGAGAAGGAAGATATTTGCGGCGATCCTGGCCTTAATTCTCAGTCCAAAATTCCCCTTCTCAGAGAGTGACGCTTTGGCGTCGCGATTCAGTGATGGCGGATCGCGTCTTAACTGTCTGCTCAAGGAATAACATCGAGTCTCTGAAGGCCACCACTCCAGTTCATTCCATGAACCCTAGTTGACCGAGCTGTGATCTCAAATTTCCGAGAATTTCCAAGTACAGAGTGTCTACGTGAACTTAACAGCAGTTGATACAAAACGGTTGATAACCAGTAAATCGGCGCGCGAATTTGTCGCCAGTTTAAAAAGGTGGCAATGTCAAATATGTCGATTTGTCAATATGTTGTCCAGATTCGTATACTCGTCAATCCTCTGTCTGTCTATGGATCACGTTAACTGGATAGCGGAATCTCTGAGGAGTTCGAATAATATAACAAGGAATTAAATCATCATTGCATACATGGCGCTGAAACGCAGGGAATCGAAGAACCGCTTGCGGGTATATCATACCAGGAAGGACTGCCAGCTGCAAGATATAAGATGTCACCACGTGACTCGAAGGACCGACCCTTGGAACTCTTCGACAATTGGGAGACCCTGGATATAACGAATGAGTGATATGACCGATACCCATGGGTCATATAGAAAGCCTAAGGGTAAAGAACTAATAACGTTGCTTCACGACTATACGATCGCCTCATTATATGCAATGGTCACACACGGTCGAGTCATGCCGACGACATCACATATGGAACCTATTGCCTCATTATATGCAATGTTCACACATAGTCGATTCATAACGAAGACTTTAGATATGGAACATATTGCCTCATTATATGCAATGTTCACACACGGTCGAGTCATGCCGAAGACTTGAAATATGGAACCTATTTACTTTGGTGATTAGTAATGACGATGAAGTAGGGACAGGAATCCAGTGCCCACAACTAGAAATTGTGGCCACGGGCCGGCGCAGTTGGATAACCCGGACATTACTACAGATCTGAATACAATCACTGACTGTAATGTGGTCACCATCATGTAGTCGAAATAGCCAACTGTTGAAATGTGTGTATTCCTAAATCTCCATTATTAGGCCGAAAAATTTCACTCAAGGCTTCGGGGTTGAGATAATAGATAGGAATTGGAGTTGATCTGTCATCTGAGGGTGATTCACGTATGGGAAGCACATACCCGAAAGTCTGACAGCCGCATCCACCCGCTGCTTCCAATCACCCGGCCTCCCCCGAATAAGCGACAAAGGTTCGAGCCTGAGCCACTCCCTATAGATGGTGGGTCAGGCCTATGCGATCGTGCACTTATGCGATCGTGCACGAGTCAGACTTATGCGATTCACCCACGACTCAACTTCCAACTGAATGGATAACAAGGGCGCAGCCACTGGAAGGGGGTCAACACCCCAACTATTGGGTGCGCCCCTACCTCCCCCAAAAAATGTTTGGAGGTCCCCATACTGTTAGTGTATCGTTTCAACAAGTGGATGAATACACTTATCTCATTTGATGATGAGCTATGATGTCGGTCCAGCAGGCAAGTAAAGTAATTTAGTCATTTTACGAATATTTCATTCGATATTTAGACTGATTCCACTCTATAGCAGAGGTATCTCTAAGTTCAATCGTAGTCAGAGTGTAATTAGATCACTGTGTTGCTGGGCGCTGGATTTGTTCGATCGCGAACAGCCCGAAAACATCTCTAACTAGGATTGACCTAAATCATGATTGTACACTCTAAATACAACCTGGTTAATCTGCAAAAACTGAAGAGTGACCCATCTACTCCTCAAAAGAATGAAAAAGAGACAATCACTTCATACGAGTGAACATATGACTTAAAAAGAGTGATCACTGATGACACTCCATCGGAGTGGAAATTCACTGACACAGTGATTTTTCACTCTTTCGGAGTGAATGTTCACTCGTATGGAGTGTATTTTTTCTACTTCACTCTTTGTTGGAGTGAATGGTTCACTCTTTTGTTTTTAGAGTGTAACACCCCGGTATTTCAAGCACGCAAAACTCACTCTGACTCCTCGTGGTCAATCACCCAGGCGTTAACCAGGGTGAGTTATCGTTACATAAGGGTTCCGTCAAATACTTACACTTACAGCCACAGCATTTTCCCTCGTACTCTGCGTGATTGGGACACCCTCCCGCAAGACGTAATAGAATCTCCAACTGCGGATGAGTTCAGGAGAGGTCTCACCGAACTGGGATTTTAGTTTCGCGCACTTGGTGCTCAATATCATGAGGCACCACACCACACACCTCGTTCAGTTGCTGAACAGACTTAGGACAAGTATTTTTATAGACGTAGAAGTAGAACTGAGAGTGCAAACAACTGCATAGCGAGTGGCTGAACCCTGGGAAATGTTCATCGGTAAATTACTAGCATACCCGGTATGTCATATCCACATCGCAGAGAAAGTGAAACAAATCCTAAATTTCCCTCCTAACCATAGGATTGAAATTGGAGGTGACTCAGTTACCTCAGGAGAAACAGTTTCCCTTCCCGTGAACTTACAGCGGTGCTCTTGAAAAGCATTTTGGGCAAGGGAAACGCTCAAGCGCCCCACGGATAGAGAACAGGCTTTGACGCCGCTTTCGTTGACCTGGAAGTTAGTACCGGTATTTAGACCTCTTGCCCTTTTACATCATATTATTATATTACCACCTAACCCTGTACTGGCCAGTTCTGCGAATCGTCGTTTAGGAGGCGGTGCCTGGGAATATCCTCCCTCCTTAAATGTAAATAACGGATGTAGTTTGTTATGTTGCCCACTTCCTTAAGACCATTCACCTCTGAGGAGGGAATACCATTTCGCAACACCTAGCAGATTATCAACAATGCCGTTCATGTGACGTCACAAAGATATACCGCAATCGATATTGATTGGTCTGAGGCGATTTTTCGTCATGACCTCATGCAAACACCGCCGTCGTTTTTTCGCCTGTTGCTTCAGACGATATTACTTCTTATATCTGGATTCGCGATTATCTGGATCAGAAAACTACCACCATGCTGGTCCATGTTTTTGTTACATCTAGGCTGGACGCTTGTAATTCACTGTTGTTTGGTCTTCCTGACAACCTAATTAACAAGATTCAGC
>JAODTT010781417.1:0-10986 GCA_025400115.1 Pentamera pediparva
AAACAGGAATAGGCTATCCCAAGGTGTTGGATGCATCATTGCTATTATATTAGTAATTTGGACATTTTGAATACAATGCTTTTTGATAGTTATGGGTGAAATGAACGATGAATTCGCTCGCACAAAAATGGTGGAGGACTCGGACCGAGTCCCTGAGTCCTTTGGGTCGAGTCCGATTCATTGAAGTCTGAGTCACTTGTCCCTTGAAATAGGGACTCGGGAGGGCTCGAGTCCTCCAGCTCTGTTAGACACACACTATATATGGGTTCAGAGAGGTATGACCATGCTCCTAAACCCTGTACTACAGGATCTCAGTCAGAATTTTGAAGTTGGGTGTCACACTTGTGGATGATGAAAATCACTGTAGCACCAATCGGCACTTCCCGAGTCGGGAGCACCAGTGCAAAACGCAGGTCGAGACACCTATCTGGCAAAGAACTGCAGTGTGCCTTACATTTGGCAGCATCCCTGTACTGAGCTGATCCAATCTCCCATTATTTATGTTGAAGTCTTGCATCATTCTATAGGCCCGGTCAGTGTTTGTGCTAAGGAATCAAGTCAGGGAGGGATTACCCTTGTTGGGATTTTTTTTAGAGGGATTTTTAAAATCAAAGCGTGATTTTCCATCAACATAATGCAAATCTAGGCTCAGGTATGGACTGCTATTTGATCAAGTGGGAGGGATTTTCTCTCCCACCAATAATTTCTGAGGGGGATTTTGAAAAGTCAGAAACCCTCTTTCCCACCCCTCAGCGCAAACACTGGGCCCAGTATAGGTATCGCTATCAGAAATACATGAGGTTTCACAACAAATTACCCCTTTTTACAGTAAACCTTTGTGACCCAGGTATAAGGGTCTGTTCACGTTAAGGCGCTCAAATTGGCATAAATGGCCTTTGGGAGATAATAGCTGGAAGATGAGAGGTGCAGGAGATAAGTGTAGTATATTAATGGATACATACCACCCACCTGCATCTACCATAGCATACAAAATCGGGTGAGATATGTGAAAAGTTCACAACAACCAACTGATGAGCAAAATGTGGACGGAAATTTGGGTCATTTTTAGACAGCAGAACTCGATTATGCAATTATTTCCAGGAGCAGAGAGGGACTTTCACTATTTTTGGCATGGTTGGACTTTGTGACCATACTATTAACCCCATCCATGATGTAGACATAATAAGTCATATGTTTGCAGATTACGGCTGAAACAAAGCCGTGTTTCGGACATCACCTTTTCTGTCCACATTTACATGCTAATTTGTTTATCTTATCCCATGGATACAAACTGCAAATACTATATATGATGCAACTTTTCAGAAATGAGAGACCGATAAAATATAAAATATTAACAAATCCAAGGTTAGTTTAACCTTGTTCGGTTTATCAGTAGAGTCGAACCATGTGACTAGAGATTCCGTCCGCAATTTTGTGATGTCCGAAACATCCTAGAACATTGTCTGCAGGATATCAGGCAATTTCTAGAAACTTTATATGGTAACACAATTGAAGTATTGGTAATAAGTGATTCATGAATGGTCAGAATTTTTTTTAAAGTTTACCCCTCATGGACCCATGAGCCAGCACAGATTTCCATCCACATGTGTGATGTCCGAAACGACAGTGATGTCCGAAACAATCTTCGACTGATATTGCCTCATTGGGAAGTCTGATAGAAGATCCTATACATGGTATGGATACTAGTACCATAACTATATTATGACACCCACTACTGAGCATAGTGCACAACTGTTTGGAATATTACAGGAAAATACGCTTAAAATGGTGTTTCGGACATCACTGTCTGTTTCGGACATCACCTCTATCTCTTATAACAGGGTGACAGTTTTCCCTATGCATTTTATTTTTTCATAAATTGTGAAGCAGTGCATGTTGGCAGGCAAACCTACTGTTTTGTACAAATTTCATTGCACATTGTCGATTTTGGTGGTACACAACTACTGAAAATATCTCACAGCAACTCTACTCAGAACAGAAATTAACTGGTGCATCAGAGTGGCCACACAGCTCACCATGTGCATGCACTGACCTCCCAGTCAACAAGTGTCTGATAGAGTAAGACCACTGTGAAGAAGAAAGTTTTGCCAGGCATAAGGAAGCATGGTAATATGACATTTATTAACCCTTCACTTGAAACAAAGCTTTCAGCCTTTCACCAAGTACTGTTGTTCTTCAGTTATTGGCTATGGGAATTGGCCTAATACACAGGCAGAACATATTGTATCCTACCATTAGAACCTTGTGGGGGATTAAGCCTAGGCTTAACTTCAGACATGTAGATAAATGCTGGGAATGGGAACTGGGCAAATTTGGGCCCATTTGTGGGAGGGCTGACAAGAGGACCTGGGTGGGTATACCCCTTAGTCAAAACACTAATATCAAGTTCTATTGGTAGAGGACATGGTTGCAGTAATTTCCCTGTTGGGGTGGGGGAGGGATGGTGAGGGTGAATCGCTGACACCATTCCCTGTTACTATGATTTTGAACTCCGCACAATATTCAATTGAAATTGTAATTTATCACCTAATGGATACATGTGCAAATTTAAAATTTGTTTCAAATGCTGTGACTCCCATCGTGTTGGATTTTCAACAACACTTTTTGCAGCGGATCATGTAGTGTTTCATGGGAACAGTAAAATTAGCCCAGACATAGTAGCCCAGCAGCTTTATTCTAAGAGACTACACTAGCTCATACACCTATTGTACAATACTTGGCCCTACTAGCCCTCCTTTGTTTCATTTGGTTGTTACAGATCACCTGCTAATCATGGCCAAGTGGAAAATGAGACTTACAATGAAAAACCAAGAGTCAAGGAGTACCGAGTGGCGACATCTGCTTAAAGACAAACATCCCAAGGAGTATGAGGCTCTAAAGGAAAAAGACAGACGTAGAAAACAGATGAAACGAGCAGAGAAGAAAAAAACATTGACTCATACAAGAGCAGAAAGAATGAAGATGAGGCATGAGAGAGAGCTACATAGAGATGCCCAGAGCCGATACCGTGCTCGAATGAAAGCTAGAAAAGAGCCTCCTTGTACCCCTGCAACAGTCTCTTCGCCAACGACACCCACAGCAATCACCTCACCAACAGCGCCGGAATCCAGAAGGGCATACAACACCAACTACCGGCGCAAGTATAGGGCACAACAGACAAGGCAAAAGCAATTAGCAGTACGCCAGAAGGATCGTGAGCGGAAGACTCCTACCGGGGCTCGAAAAAAGAAGCACTCAGTGGGAAAACAGGGTCCTGTCGCCACATCAATCACCCAGTCGGCAGCCAAGGTTTCCAAGCAGCTGCCCAAGTCTCCAAGAAGTTTCGAAAGGGTCATGAAAAAAGTGGCAAATAACCTAACACCCCGCAAAAGATCATCCTTATCGAAGATTACTAAAACGAAGAAAGACCTCTTCAATAAGGCATCCGCCTCTTGCCTCCTGGGGGTAATAGAAGAGCTGAAAAGTTCAACATGTAATGCAGCAAGACCAGCAAGGCTACTGACAATGATAACCTGTGCAAGAGTAATGAAGAAGTACCGCCTGGGATTGATGGCATCCTCCATTCTTGGTGTACGCTACAAGACGCTCCTCTCACCTAGTACGGCCCACCACAGACCTCTGAGCAATGAAGTTCTAGAGAGAAAATCAAGGAGGAGTGAGCGCAGTCAGAATCATGATGCAGAGGTGATCTCTTTCTACATGGCGAGTGAGCACACACGTGAACTCCCCCTCAAAAAGAAGGTCACTAAAGTGAATGGATCTGACAACCTACAGGCAGGCTTCGTGCTAGACATCCCCCTGAGAAGACTGTATGAAGAGTACACTGAGAAGTATCCAGACTACCACATAGGCTTCACCAAGTTTACCAAGTTGAGGCCCTCTAATGTGCGTCTGCAGAGGCAAGCCGACTTGGTCACATGCGAATGCGTGTACTGCGTCAACATGGACCACAAGATCAATGCAGTGCGACAGATTGCCTCAAAAGAGTGTGACTTGGTAGCACACAAGTACGAGCTGGTTGATAAAGTACTGTGCAAAAAGAGTCCGGTGTCAGCATTCCACCGTTCAAGCTGCCTCAATGGATCCTGTGAGAAATGCCGAGATTTCGATCCTACCATCAGGAAGCTCTTTCAGGAAGTCACAGAAGAGTTACAAGAGAAGGTACTAACATGGCACGAATGGGTACGGAAGCCAGTAACATTCAAGACCAAAGATGGGGAGTCCAAAACCACAGTCAGAAGAGTCCTCGAGTCTAAATCTGGTACAATAGATGAGCTGGTAGACGGTCTTGTCAAGGACTTCAACAGCACAGCCCAAGGGTCATTCCCATTCCATCTTTTCATTGCCAGATGGCAATATCTCCAGGTGAGGGAGTTGAAGGAACACCTCCCACCAAATTCAATCCTCACAATCCTTGATTTCGCACAAAACTGGTCGGTTCATTTCCAGAACGAGATTAAATCGGCCTGCTACTCGAAGGAACAAGTGACTCTCCACCCAATTGTAGTTTACTACAACGATCCAGTCCTCAACACCCTGGTACGGGAATCTCTCATCTTCCTCAGCAATGACCTGAACCATGATTTTTATGCAGTTCAGGCCTTTGTGAAGAGAATGTATGACTACCTGCGCACAGAGAGGAAGCTAGTCATCGAGAGGGAGTTTCGCTATACTGACGGATGCTCCGCACAGTACAAGAGCATTGGACCATTCGTTGTGCTCCACAACTCCTTGAATGAACTGAAGAGCACGGTGATGCAGAACTACTTCGGGTCGGAACACGGCAAATACGAAAGTGATGGCGAGAACGCTATTACCAAATCGGCTGTGGATCGGGCAATCCTTTCAGGGAAGGTTGTCATCAGAAATGCAGAGGAAATGTTTGCCTACTGTGAGCAGAATCTCTCTGTTGATGAAGGTGTGTCCAGGCGGGTGTACATGCTGGAGAATCACATAGAGCATACAGGATATGACCATGGCAGCTACCGCACAGTGAAGGGTACCAGAAAGATACACTCCATCTACGCCAGTGGGAATGAAATGAAGACTCGTCCACTGTCCTGTATGTGTCCGCCATGCCTGTCAGCCTCCCCTGCTAGGTGTGAGAACACCTCCTACGTAGCTCAATGGGAAACCATCAAACTGAAGAAGAGACAAGTACCAGTAAATAAAAGGTGAGAAATCAACACAATTTAATAAAAGACAGTTCGCAAAGCAACAAGAGCTGCTCTTAAGTCTGTATGACCGGGCACACATTTTTATTGGAGCTGCTCTCACATTTTCTTGAGGCACATGTTATACGGCGGTCCCTCCATCCCTCCCTCTCCCCAAACCATAGACTAGCAGACACGCATTTTCGGGGATGATCCCACATCCTTAACTTCACAATTTCAGATGTACTATACGTTACTCTCAGGAACCATGACAAAAACCTAAACAGAAGTTCTTTTCTGCTCTCTCTTCTCATAGGCCGCTACGTGTAAGTGAGGATGCCATACCTGTACCTGGTCCATCACAAGTGAGTTGCCAAGACCACAACAGCCAAAAGATGCCAGAGGGAAGTGCAGAGGTAAGGGATTTGATCTTTCAAGTAGGGCAGACAGTGAAAATACAGACTAAAAAAACAACATAATTCAGATATTTGTTCCTATTTATTCTTCCCGCAGTCACAATTTGAAGTTGGGAAGTATGTGGCAGTAAAGGCTGGCCAGTCCAAGTGGTATGCTGGACAACTATTGACTGTTGACCAAGAGAACTGTGAGGCTGAAGTGAACTTCATGCGAATGATGCCTGGTGAGAACTATTTCTAACCAATTTACTCTTCCATTATATTATTTAAAAACTCAAGTACAGTCACTGCAGTGGCCAAGAAGCACTAACTGTAGATCCATTCTGTCACTCATTTTGTTTTTCACAGGATCCAGATTGGATGAAGGGAGTTATGTGGACTTCCAGTGGCCCAGTAACAAAGATGTCTCATGGACAGGGCTGGATTTGATGTTCACCATACCCTACCCAGACATCATCCCACGTGGAGAGCGGTCCATCTACAGATGGGGCCTGTCAACTATCACTGGCATTGATTCACAAATTAGGATGCTGTGAATAGAGTCAGTCTGGTTCTTGTGACAGCATCGTGACAGCATCAGGTTCATATGAACATTGGCTAATAAGGCTTGTAACAAAGCAAAAGTGATTAAAAAATGTTCAACTGAACAGTGTTGGGACTTGTTCATTGATTATTATGTATTGTTAATTGTTACATGTTATAAAACTAATATTGTTTACTGTTGTACATTACATTTTATCCACTGATATCGAATCACAAATCAGAAGTTGTACATGGAAATCGGCAGAGTTCTGAACTAGGTCCGCGAACCCTAACCATAACTAGCATTTTTTGGCTGAGAGTCATCTATTTTCATTGCCATTTTGGCTTGTTAACCTAATCAGATTACATCATATGCTTGAAGGTGGACAGTTGGTGATGTCTGAAACAGTTGTGAGTTAATTGTGTCACTCTTGAACAATTCCAGGTTTTTCTGAATTTGAACTGCTAATGATTACTATAACTGGCATTTTTTGCTGAGAGTCATCTATTTTCATTGCCATTTTGGCTCGTTAACCTCATCAGATGACATCATATGCTTGAAGGTGGGCATTTGGTGATGTCCGAAACAGTTGTGAGTTACAGGGAGTAATTGTGTCATGCTTTTGAACAATTCCAGGTTTTTCTGAACTAAACTGCTAATGTTTGATAAAACAGACATTTTTTGCTGAGAGTCATCTATTTCCATTGCCATTTTGGCTCGTTAACCTTATCAGATGACCTTATATGCTTGAAGGTGGGCATTTGGTGATGTCCGAAACAATTGCGAGTTGATACAAAATGTGTCATACTCTTGAGAACAACATTCCAGGTATCCTGTGTGCATGCATGGCTTTTTTGTTCCAGTAAGTGTTCATCATGTTCATTTATGCAGCACAGTGGACTCCTCATTTGTGCTAATTTTACCAGTTAAGAAAAAATGAGCATTTTCTAAATATTGAAGTTTCTATTCTTGTTGTATCATTTGAATAAAGTTGTGGAACAAACATGTATGTGAACCGGCAAATCTTATTTTCTAACTTTTCTTATGTTTACTACAGGCTGAGATTCTTTCCAGTTCCAACAAATATGGTCAACAGCTGTGATGTGCTTGGGGTGATGTCCGAAACACGGTTCATTTAGCAGGGTGATGTCCGAAACAATATACATGGTGGAAATAAAAAAAATATCGATAAGTTGCAGAACTTCAACTTTGTGGTCATTCTACCTACCCATGCCCCAGCTATATTTTGAGTCATAACCCATGCTCAAACTCTGCACTGAGATTTTTATAAACAAACTTTTCTCTTCCAGATAGCCCAGAAGTGATATGTTTCAGTATAACTTATTCAATAACTTTGTCATTACCTTACCAATATTAATGAAATTTTGCCTGATCATAGCTGGTTTTGTGGTGGGACAGGAAATAATAGCTTTACCTGTAAAGTTATTACTATTACTGTGATATATTATCATAAAAAAGGTACAATTTTGGGGAATTTTACTAATTGTGATACATTTCCACAAGCTGCAATTCCATATGTGAGTCAGTTTAAGGTGTGTGTGATATATATTCAGAAACTATGAATATCATAGAAGTCAGGAATGAACAATTTACATTTCTCAGTATGAAATGAAAATTTTACCCCGAATGATGAGAATTTGGGCGCCTTAACGTGAACAGACCCTTATTCATTGTTTCTTTCTGCGGATCAACGCTGATATCATGCCTCTCACAAACGCAGAGAAACAGCGGAGATATAAAGAGAAGCTCAAAGCCTGTGGAAAGAACGACCAATTCCGAGAACCGCGTCATCCATCATGGAAACGTTACCTCTATTCTGTGAGGAATATCCAAACATCAAGGTCAGCAAGAGTAAATTTGCTGAATTGCGTCCAAAACATGTCTTGCTAAGCAACAAGCTTCCACATAACGTAAGCATGTGCAGATATCACGAGAACTTCATGTATGCTGTCGATGGTTCGCACGATGCTTCTCCAGAATTTCCTGCATACTCGCATGACCTACCCGCCAAGCTTCTCTGCCAAAATCCAACAAGGGAATGTTGGTTCAACGAGTGTGACCACTGTAAGAATAGTGCTGGGTTCATGGAGAACTTCGACATCGACCAGGGAGCTGCAACATGGTATGTGTGGAAACGTGGGGAAGACAACAGGCTCACAAAGTGTGTTGAGGAAGGCACCACTGTTGAATTAGCCGACTATATTTGCAGTCTGATTCCCCAGTTTGTCCAGCACTGCTTCATCAAAAGACACCAGGCTGCATCCTACAACCTGGAGCGGGAAAGGGCTGGGTCTACTTCCCTCAATCCTACCGAGGCGCTGATCCGAATAGACTTCTCTGAGAACTACACATGCGTATCTCAAGATGAAATCCAGAGTGCGCACTGGAACTAACGACAGATGAGCCTGTTCACAATGGCAGTGTGGCATTCCGGTTCCCCCCATTCCAGTGTTGTTGCATCAGACAGCCTGGTCCACTCCAAGGATACAGTTGTGGCCTTGATGGCCTACCCCAAGCTTCTGTCTGGTCGGATGGCCCTGCTTCACAGTTCAAGAACAGATTAGTAGTGAGGACACCCTAGTCGCTGACCAATCAGCGTCGAGTATTTTGATGAAATCATGAATATTCATGAATATTAATGAGCTTGTGTTCATAGCCAATGAGCGTTGAGTATTTGCTCACGTGACGTTTCCCTAGCAAAATGTTGTGATGCTTTTGATCACGTGACAATGGGTGTTGTGACATCACAGGTTATGGGTATAAGTGATGATTTTTGTGGCGTTGGTCATTCTGTATTCAGAGTTCTCAAAGTCAATATGGCTAACTCAGCAAACGAAACTAACGGCGTACTACCCGTACGTTATAGCTCAACACCGCAGCAGGTTACACGCTCTGTTGGTAAAATACCATAAAATGCCTCCACCATTCTCACCTGCTGTTGTGCTAGCCTATATAAGCAACATGTGTGTTATGGCTGTCAGTTTGAAACCAGTCTTTCCAGTATGAACATTGAAGACTACGGTCCTTCCAGTGTGAACAATAAAAACTACCAAGGAGAATATTATAGGGGAACCAGAGAAGAACTGATGGACTTTGCAAGGTGAGAAAAGCTAGAGCAGGGTGTGTAATGTTAGTTTGCATCTAGGCTACTAGTCCAAAACTAGGCTTAATTCTAAGACTGCTCAATTTAACACATTCAATGAGTTTCGATGACCTTGACTGTATTATAAGGTTCATCTGGACTGAAAGTGGACCTTATCCACCAAGTTTCGGGAGAATCCAACAACCTTGGAAAAATTGCAAACGTTGTGCTAATTAGACTACTTAAATTAAATGACCTCAGTGAACTTGACTGTATTATTAGGTTCATTGGGACTGAAAGTAGACCATATCTACCAAGTTTTGTGAGAATCCAACTCGCTTGAAAAAATTGCATACGTTGTGTTAATAAGACTACTCAATTAAAAACTTAACACAACTATGTCTCTCTTTGAACAAAGTTCAGGCAAGACAGAAATGGTGGTCATACATTATCCATACGTTATACCATGGGATATGGCTGCATGGTCGAGTGGACTGGGTATCTGTGGTTGGAACAGGCGGTGAGTACCGGGTCAGTGTTAGTGCTTATAACCATTCAGGACCTTCTCTTATTTCTCATCATAATTGACCAAACCAGGTCTACAACCCTGTGCGAGATAATTATATTGAGGTGTCATTTAGACAGGAAAGTGTACTTTTCCACCCTCTACAATATTACCTTGGGTACAGTCAATCCTGATTGCTGAGGTTGTACTATAATGGGGCATGTGATGCTGTGAATGTGCTTGTGAACTCATTCAAAGGATAATAGTACAATCTACAGGTTTGAAGAAGTAACTAGATGCTGTCTGCAGCTGTCAGTCGTCACCAGTCACACTTATCATCTTCATCGCAGGACGAACCACCAGTAAACCAAACAACCAGCTGTCAGACCAACAGAGAAACTTGGAGAGAGACCGTAAGTGAAATTTTCATACCTTGTAAACTTGAGAGATGCTTCGGCATACAGTAGTTGGGAAACCACTTTTCCACCCACTACAACTTCAGGCCATGGATACTCTTTCAATAACAAATGAGATTGACGTTGTCACCCACTGACTGTTTAAAATGCAGTAAAAGACACGTCTGCTCAGATGTGGAACAATGCTGAAACAATATTCGCCTTATATTCTGCGTGGTATATTTTCCATATGGTACTGCATAGAGGAATCCTACTGCCCTGTTTCGCAACATGGAGACTGACATTCTTCACCATGCAGACTGCAAGTGTTGATGAACAGTATCCAACCAGTCAGTGCTGACTCCTGATTCTGATTTGTTTGTTTACCTGATTTACCATCACTGGTTCTCAGCAAACCTCCCATATGAGGTATCAACGCCAAGCTGGCAATGTCAGTCACGTACAATCGACAAGCATCCAAGATTGAGGGATCGCAGATCAACCCTGAAACTGGACGATAATTTTACTATCTGAGCCAGGTTTCGAACCCATGACTTCTTAATTGCAAGTTGCAGGTCATAAACCACTACTAAACCACAAATGCTCCCAAGATTAAAATAGTGGCTCCAACCCCATGGAGTGAATCAATGGAACATCAGCAGTCCGAACGAGATGCTGTATATATTTTCATCATTCTATGGTACAGATGGTGGAACAGATAGAAGACAGTAGGTCATTTTCAAACATGAGTGACACGACAATCGGAGAGTCTGAAGGGCACATATCTATCCAAATGGAGTTTATGAATGGATCATGACTATCATGTTATGTAGAGTAGGGAAGACATGTGTGTCATTACCAATTGGATTT
>JAODTT010781528.1:0-10981 GCA_025400115.1 Pentamera pediparva
GGAGAAATTCTGGTCCTACCTAGCTCGATCTGAGTGAGACAATCATACTGTGCAATCTATTCAATATCCGGCAAGGGTCCAGACCTGGATACTGCACTGCACTACTTATCAGCTGCCAATCCTTCAACCAGTAACAATGTGAAGTGTGAAGGAGAGTTAACTACACTCAGACGGCAACTTGCCTACCGCTTATTTTCCCCTGGCCCATTTAGTCTCTCATGCTGAGCGCCCTCATTTTTGGTAGTCTTTTGTATGACCTGGCCGGGATTCGAACCCCGGCCTCCCGGGCGCTCTTTCCACTGTGTTAACCTCTAGGTACTACAAATGTAAAAACCACCGATAGGCCTCATCAGGAAATGTACATCACAGTTGGTCCGTTGGATGGCACACCCTGCTCCATACACTTCTGTTACTGGTAGTTACTGGAGTAAATACGCATATTTTACGAGGACTTTCCGAATTATCCGCCTATTATGATTTTCCGTAGGCCTATAAGAATGTTCTGTAGGCCCATTGCTTAACAGTTTCGTCCCGAAACACTCGCAGTTAATCGACGTCGCCCGCTGCATGATGTCACAAAAAACCGTCAATCGGTATATCGAAATGAATATTGTATTTATATGTCATACTATGACGATATACCGGATATATGATTGCACTGGGACGATTCTTCGTCGTGACGTCATGCAAACGCCGCCGTCGCTTTTGCGCCAGTATAGCTACCAGACGATATTGCCTCTTTAAACGTGACATTGATCCCCAATCTAATCCCTAATCCTAACAATGAGTACAATTGATTTTGTAAAATATAAATAACCAATCACGGCACGCGTTCTAGAATCTGCATATTACCCGCAGTCAGCTATGTGTGTGGATTAGGTCCCTTCCCTGGTAGGGCCTCAAACGTTCCCATTCGTCCGACTGCACGCTTGGTTTGCTCCTAAATCTGTCGCCGATCGCGTGGGTCCATCGGCGCCACATATGATATAACAGAGGCCATGACAAAGGGCTTCCATCCCACGAGCCCCATTCTTATATCAGTGTTATATAATAGCATCCACTAGGACGCAGCCGACAATCAGGCTCATATTTTGTACCAATACCCGGTATTGTTACTCAACAATCGGACAAAATAGTCATACATAATCGCAATAATATACCAGCTGTTTCTTCTACCAGATAGAGCGTTGCAGCTTTAACAAAGTAATATTATAACTATATTCGCTGAAAAACCATGATTAGTTTACCGAACAAACACGGACAATATGAATGGAATGCATCTATGTTTGCACATGTTTCGACTGATTCACCCAGTGGGTACTCGGCAAACCTCCGACATTCTGTGTCAACGCCAAGCTAGTCTTTTGTTTTGACGATTATTGATCTTATTTCTTCCTGATATTAAATTATTTTGATTGGATAGAGCGTCACTGCAATGCTGGGAGCCGCCAACTTGCCTAATTTACGCCAAATGTTGTCGGATTTAAACAAAACTTGGTGGGTGGGGACTACAGTTGGTTCCGACAAATGCCACGGTGGAGGTCATTTCAAGGTCATCGGAGGTCAAATTTGCCTAATTTGTGCGATTTTTCATACTGTTTTTCATAACAAATGGTGGCATTACCTTCGTAGATTCGGTCTATTTACGGATTTAGTTGGTTTTGCTCATTTTCTGAAGTGAAGTGAGCTTTTTTGAGGGGTGTCCGAACTTTGAAGGGTGTTCGAACTTCGAAGGAGTGACTATACATACACCATCAATCGAAGATCCCCAATTGATTTCCAGATATTGACTACTGTTTCATGTTATCTATTGAATGTGACCACGATCTCGAATCTTTATCTCACAAAAAATTAGGTTCTATAATTCGAATGCATGATCTGCAATTTCTAGTTATGGATTTTATACAGCAATATTCATATTTGTCAATTACCGTATAGGGGCCTAATGTGTCTACAAATTTCTCAGACTATGAATTCCAAGATACTCTAAACAACGCAACGGCAGCATGCACTGGTGCTACTATTATGATATATACTATAGGCAAATTCTCCTAAATTTCCGTACTGCCAAATTTCGGACAATTGAATAAGTGTTAAAGGTCTGCGGAAGTGAACATATTTTTTCTAAATTGCAGCGAATTGCTTCGACATTAACATGGATAAAAAGAGTGTATTACATCTACCCTACGTCTGAAATTTGGAGTTCCAAATTCTTAGGCCTATGCTACCTCCTACATTAATCATCTGGGTCCGTTGAAATTACGAAATGAAAGTCGCTATTGGATCTACACAAAAATTGCTGATAAATTCTTGTATGTGTATTCATCCAAATCAGATTCACCATTCTCATGTGACTTTCGAAAACGTAAATTTTGCATTACCTTGACACTGAGCAGGTCCTCAACCCCCACCCCCTCCCCCTCTCGACATCACAGAACCATAGGTATAGGCCCGCCTCATTTTCACTTGATGTCTCATCGAATGAGAGTCAGTTTAACAGTTTCAGGGTTGATTGTTCATCGTTCACGATCAAAAGGAATCATAATCTTCAAAGACAAGTTTCACACTTACACTGACCCTTAGAGAGATGTCGTCATAATATGCATGAATGTCGCAGTGAACACTGTCGCACGTACATGCTACACTGCGGTAGGATATAACTTAGGATGTCATACCACACACATGATGAACTCAACTCATGAGACTCATTTTGTCGGCGTTTAAGAACTGTAAGATGATACTCTGCGGAACACCGGAGTCTTTGGGCGGTGTATGTTTAGGTCATCGATAAAGCTCACTTTAGCAGTTTAGGCTCGCAACTAACCAGACCTAGCACACACGAAAATGACGGCTGGTCAAATCAAATGGAGGCGAAAAGTTCAGGTATATGCCTATGTGCAACCCGTGGTATGTCCACCGCACAATAGACCTGACTGTTTCAATGAGTTAGTAATGGCGTGAAAGGCGAAAAAACGGGCGCTAAAGGGGGTCGGATTTCATCATATTTCTTCTTATGGGCGATGCGATACAACAAACCCGAGCGTATATAGGCACCGGTAGTATACTATACAGACCACACAGCGTTCATAGGGGTCAGCCTATGTTTACGGGGGAGGTATTACGTAGGCCTACACTTGAAACAGAATAGTAAATTGATACTTTGTCAAACGCCTGACACACTTGGACGATGTATATTTAATATTTGAGCTGTCGATAAAACGATTTTTTCAAGGAATTAGGGCTTGCGGCAGACCATATGGCTGGTCTGGCGACAGTTCGAATTTTAATAGTTGCAGTAACCGCGCGGTCATGCCTTAATTGTAGATTTCGTGGTCACTATGACCATTGTTTCAGGCGAAGAAAGGTGTATAGGCAGTTTGGCCAATATGTTAAGTACCGTAGCCCGATACCACCGGCTAATTGTGAAATCGTTAATGTCAAAAAGGAGAGAAAGTGTTATTCTTCGATGTTACCGGTATCTTCGTATTACGAGTGAGGCGCCTATATAGCTATCCTGATTTTAGAGTGTAACCCCTAGTGTATTCATACGCCTTCTCACCAATTTCATTACCCCGGTACTTTTGTCGCTCGCCTTAGCGTTTGGGATATAGGTTACACGAGTTCGCGCAACCGGGAACTCAGGAGGATGCGCATGCATGGAAGAGTCACACATTAGTTTAGGGTTACACCGACTGTCTGATTCCACGGTGATAGCCTATTGAGTCTCTCTAATGCTGGGGAGACCACCTTGGAAATATGTGCGCCACTAAATTCAGACTATCAGCCACAATACCGGTATTGCAATATGAATATCATATTTTCTGTATGGTGCCTGTAGTGTGGCGGAGAAGGACCCCTTGGGAGATCATTTCGACAGGTATAGAACAGTGTTCCATTCTTCTAATATACACCGTTTATACTCTGCGACTTGTGTCTCGGGTGCTCCTCGTGAGCTTCCTTTAGACCTGGATGATCCCCACGCACTTCCGTAACAAACGATCAGCTGACACGTTCAGGGAGAAGGCCAATGTTTTATTTACGTGCCTCCTGTAGCTACCTCAACTGTTGACCAATCAGAAGAGTTCCCTGGATTTACGGTCGTTTGTGTGCCCACAATGTTGTAGGTATATACTAACACATCAAAACACAATTATGGTCCGACAAACGGCTTTGTGGTGTAGGCCCACACTTAGTTATCACATATATCACATGACTATTAGGTTTTCATCAATCCAGACTGAATTTTTACGGGTACACCCTAGAAACACCCTGGATAAATCCTCGAAAAAGTCACCCTGACTCTAACCACGTGTGTAGTCTTCTCTGGGTAAATTAACCAAAGTGTGTTTGGAGTGTAGGAAGAAAATCGAACGATGAGACCTGTTTTGGCCTTTCTTCAAACCCAGGTCAGGTAAGATAGAGACGATAATGTTCGCAGTGGGTTAAATCCACAGGAAAACTGAAAAATGTACAAACTATGTGTTTATATAAAAAAAAAATCGCACGGATGTACCGCACTATTGGGTGATTGGGCTAATAAGAGCGGTGTGTAAGACGCTCGAGCGATTTCTTGCGGTCAACTGAATTCCTCCTTTTAGCGAACTAATTCCTGACATAAGTTCTCCTATACAGTGTTGGTGGTCTCGTATCGACAGACTGAATGGCACTCGATTTGATACGATACTATAACTAAATTCATTTATCTGCCTATACTTTCACTTTACGTTGGTCCGAGGATGTCAGCTTCGGACTGAGGGTTGCCGTTTGTATAATTTTCCTACCACGGATGATTGAAATTTTCCATTCCCTCACCGGTTGTGATTGTGGCTGCAGGTTGGTCACCAATCCTAGGTTATTACCTCTGCTTCACCTGCGAAAAATGTCAGCATTTAGGACCTACCAACATTAGTTCATGCTCATAACAAACCGAATTTAGTTTGAGGCATATTGAGCCCGCCTATAGACCGATTATGAACAGAAAAATCATGTCTATACTCTTATTTAAAATAAAGAAGAAGCTAATTCCATTTGGTGGTCTGTCGTATTTGAAAATATTTTGCGACGAGTGTTCGGCAACCCCGACGTCGAGCTGAACCCTAAATCTCCCCCTAATTTGGGTGATAAAGATTTGTTTGTATACCGCCTAGGAGGGCATGAAAGGGGATATCTCTGTCTTCGTGAGTTCGTGGGAGGGAGGGGACGGGAAAACGCTTAAAATCTCATTAGCATTTCGGATCATATCAGTTTTGACAGCATAGGGACTCCTTTGAAATATATACCCTGCACTAATAGGCACCACACAGAGCCACTTAGGACCAGCGGGTGAGCCACAGATTGAACTGTAGCGAAGTTTTGGGATTGTCTTACACTCATTTATTGTCCCATCCCTGTGGTCCAGGATTTTAGTGCTGCCACTGTGTGACTAACTTTCACCAGAAACAAGGGTATCGAAAGGAAGGAGTCATTCTTCCACTGTACGAAGACGCGAATCAGTGGTTTTGTTTCATCACTATTTTTTAGATTTTTGGCTTGCCGAATCAAGTTGATGAGTAGGCATATGTGAGAACACTTTTGTGTTACCGGAGATTTGTTGATTGTACTTACAATTACTGCTAAATTTACTCAAAGTGTAGACTTGCCCAAGTTTCTCGTGTGTGTAGCCAACCTGACTCTCTAACAGGTTATATGCTTGGGCCCCGAGTACCAGCGATCCTCTGATCTGTCCGCACAAATCGGAGGATGCACTCTAAAAACACAATGGTCAATTTAACCAGGAAAATGGTCACGGATTAACCGACACTTATTCCTGGTCAATTTAACCAGGAAATTATGGTCGAAATGACACAATCCTGATCAATCTCTCATATTTTCCGGGTCAATTTGACCAGATTCCCTGGTTGGAATCGACCAGGAATGTGTCGGCTAATCTGTGACAGTATTCCTGGTTAAATTTACCCCCGGTGTTTTTGGAGTGTGTTAGAATAGAGGGCGTGCACGGTATTAAGGCAGGGACGAGGACGGATAATTGTATTCAGGAGAGACTTGGGCGCGTCTACTCAAAGTACAGATCAGCTGTGTGTGTGTGTGTGTATATGTGTGTATGTGTGTCACACTTCCTCGTTATGCATATTTCCAACTTAGTCAGATCTTCGCAAAACTAGGTTCATATGATCCTATAGCCTCTTTTCGATGCTACAACGTCATGAGTTAGACTGCATTTCACCATATCATAGCTTCTATGTGTAAGTCACGTCGATGCTGGCAACCCACATCCTTTATGATGCTTTTTACTGATCTTATTATCGGCCAACCTGAAAATTCCCACAGACCCAACCGATCAGGTCAAGATGGATGAAACTAAATAAATACTGTTACGAATGGAAACTTCTGATTGCGGAATAGGCCCTAGGCGGGACTAGCGGTTCGCGAACCTACTTGTTTATCTACTCAGTGCTCACATTAACTAATTAAATTCGATCGCCACAAATTTATTGTGATACAGTTGCACAAACATTTTGATCTACGAGTAATATTATGCCTAAAAATCATCGTAGCACATTAGTGTTAGATTTCGGTATCATTTCCGAGTGTAGAGTGGACACACTGGTTGTGAAAATGTGTGGCTATTCTAGCAAATGAGCTGAAAAGAGTTCAGGCTCCAGCAATCTTTGATAGCAAATAAACTATTGTTGTGTTTGTCTAGCCCAAATAGTATGGATTTCCATTCAATGTGCGCTTCCATGCAGTCTACGTTCATTCCGCGATCATTGTGCTAAAAATACAAATACGGATAGGCTACACAGAAAGGTAACAATGAGGGGAAGTTACACTATATGTAACAACAGGCAGGACTTGGTGGCGTCATGGTTAATTGATTAACTGGCGTCATTGTCAGGTTCAACTGGTACCCTTGTTTTAGGACTGCAGGACCAATAATAGGCAGATATACATTCTAAAAACGCCTTGGTCAAAATTAGCAGAAATCGAATAAAATGGGCACCGACCAGACATCTGATAATACATATGACCATTTTCGGCTCGAAATTAATCATACTCTGTTCAAAGATGAAATATTTGGCAATAGATTTTGTTCAATTTGAACAGAAAATTATCAGTAGGGCATGCATACACTCAAAAACACTTGGGCCAGGAGGGAACCAAACCAGTTTCGGGGTCGAATTAACTCAAATTTAGTCAAAATTTTACCCAGAAACACGAACTGTTTCCGAAACATTTTGAAAATGTTTCACTTGTGGTACAACAGACCATTTTATATTGAGAAACACAAATGTTTCGACAATGTTTCCGCAACATACATGAGACGTTTCATTGGTTTCACTGTAAAACGTTATTATTCCAACCAGCTGATCGCTCAAACCCACGTCCACACGAGGGTAGCCTTATCTTTGGACTTGTATCGCCACTGTCTGGCATTTTACAAACAGTTAATGCGCACTGTCCCGTAAGGTATTTTCTGATTGGCTAATGGTATCGTATTGTACTGATCATAGTCTTTGTTAGGGTTGGGGATTAAGTTAGGGATTAGGGTTAGTGCAGCCGATCATAAAAAAATCTTCCAAGCAAGTGCGCATCGGCCTTGTTCAATAGAATCGATCAGCTTCCCGTGTGTGTCAAAAACAGTTTTTATCTAAACCGTTAAATTGATGAGTGGAGATATGTTATTAACGAGAAGATGATGCTGACAAGTCATCTGTGTAGATCTATAATTAGATGGTAACCTAATATACCTGAAATGTGAAATCACAGCATGTTACCAAGGTATATTAATTATTCGGGATAACTGATCCTCGTGTTCGGTTAGACTCAGTCAGATGGTAATAACAGGTACATAGGGAAACATGCAAGCACTCAGTACCACAATGCGACTATGTATATAATAATTATTGTGGTGAGCACTGAGAATAATTTATTCAAATTCTCATTTGGATACACTCACATGGTAATGTCAAGTAGATTAGTAAGTAAGTTGGTTCTAGGTAACCGGGTAGAGAAGGGTAATGACAGGTAACTATAGGTACGTATCTGTGTATGACAGGTGACGGGCTGCTGAAAGTGTAGTAGTCGTGTTCGAGTATATACCCCCACATGTCGAACTGTTATGCAACGAAATCACCGCCGTCCGTTCGTTCCCCAACACCTGAACACGGAGGCACCTCATATGTTAGCAATCTTTCGGTGAACTCGATCTATTTCTGATCTCTTCGACGCTCATGAAAGTCATCACGAAGATGTCACCTGCAATCATCCAGACCCTGGTGACAGCCAGCACGCGCTGGCACTCCCTTGTCGATGATAGCCCTGTCTACGCTTAACTCTAGGATGATCCTTGGTAATGTTATCACACAAAACACCACTGCAATCAGCAGCACTCTGTCGTCAGCGGAATGTTTTCCTTGAAGTGATCAGCTATGTCTGGGTTCTCCCCTTTCTGTTCCACGTTCGAGACAATGACGATTCGTCAGTCAGGACGAACCGCAGGGAAAAACCTGGGAAAGATAGAAAGCTATCGCACCACGACGAATCGCACAAATTGTACATTCCTATTTTCCACATTGTTTCACGATATGATACAGCAGATGTTATCTGTCGAGTCATAGTCACACCAATCTGTTATAGCATCGCAAGACCATGAATTTCTAATGAATACAACTATCAGAATCTTTGAGGAGGTATAGGTCATATTTTTCTTCTCGTGTGGTCGCTTGGGAGTACGGGTGAAGTCCCTATTTACCATACAATCACGCCATATCAGCTGCGCTATATTAGTCCACTCCTAAACCCCCAATACCTGTAATGATAAATTTAAGCAAACAGTCAATTAGGGAACGCTATAATAGTGCAGTAAGAAAAGATAAGTGCGGAGGGAAAGAGAAATAATCCAGCGATGGCTATATACTAAGAATATAGGAAAATAACATTGACATTGACTCTATTTTGAGACGATAGAGTGCCTATAACTGCAAGTCATGAACACGATGGTATTCGTATTGCCCCAATTAACAAAGCTCTGTCGATACCTCAATCGCCTGTGTTCTCTTGACCTTTGGGCATTGGAGCTTATAGTCCAGTTGGGACATGTAGCTCAGCTGCCGACACATGGCCTGAATCAGTTACTATTATTCGCAGTTTTATCACTCTCAACAGTAACTACTAGCATGTGTTTTAGCAAGGCTTCCTTGCCCTAACTGGCTATCAGTAAGTACTGGTCCTGTTCAACTCAAATAGGCAATTACGTCCCGCAACACCCGGCGATTGATTGATGGCGCCTTTTGCATGCGTCTCGACAAAAATAGTACCACGATATATAGAAAATAACATCGCATTGGCACATTATAGTCCTGACACGTTCTACCGTATCGATGTCAATTCGATATCGAATTGTTAGATTTGTCGTGGTGAAGTCATGCAAACGTCGGCGTCTCCTTTTCTCCAGTCGCATCAAGATAGCATTGCCCCTTCAAATGGAAGTTCGTTTGCGTCATAGGATAACAAATTATTAATCCTCGGAAGTCTCCCATCAAATTTATATCGTGTCCAGTCGCTATTTTGATTTCGATGGATTTTTTTATTTATTATTAACGACCTCATTCGGAGTCGACTATTTCTAGAATTACTGATACGTAGCAGAGTTGACAGACTCAAGTTGAAGATGGAAAATGATTGATCGAAGAATTCGAGGTACCTGTCATGTTGTGTAGTTACTAACGATCATTTAACAGTTCAAGCTTTGTCACAAATTGTTGCAATGAATCATCAGTTGTTAATGATCGGGCTCTGGAAATCTACTAAGCTATTTTTTAACAACAACTTGCATCACCTAATTTTTATGCATTATGGACATCTACGATTTGCATCTTCCGATATGACACATCGATAACTTCTGCTCATTTCAACACATCAACAACCTCATGTTCAGAGATATCCAACCCATCCAACCCACCCATGTTGATCGATCTTGCACGATGAACCGAACCTTAAACGACATTCGATAATAATCCCTACGCCTCCAATTGCACATTTATGGGCAGCCTTGGGAGATACTGTCATGGACACATGCGCGGGTTCTACCAACAACATTCCAGCAACGGGTAAAGTAAAGAACTTTGTTCGATATCTGTCGTTATATAGTCTGCCAGTAGTGTTGAACGATCCAACAGGCGCATGTACCATGGAGCGTCCAGGTCTCCTGGTACATCGGTTCTTCGTTTCGTCAGCAGCTCACATTCCATGTGCTGACTGATAGACATTGCTCCCGTGGTATCCCCAATCCATCAGTTAATACGGTCATGTAACACCACCAATCAACAAAGAACCCGAAGACCGAAGTAATAATTCCATTGTCTGAACATCTGGTAATTACAAGGAATTTCTTTGACAGAATAAATCATGAACAATAGTTACTGATGATATTTTGGGTCGGTTATAGGGGTCCTTTCCATATGTGGTAGATAAAGTCTGAAGGAACTCTCGGGAAAGGTGATATTACTTTGAACAGTGAGTGTTGTTCATTTCATTTGTAGAAGCATAACGAAAGTAATCCAACGACATGGATTGAATAATAAGGTATTCGGGATGCATGTACCAGTATTCCATTATGTGTTTTTTCGTGTAGCACCAAAAACGCCTTCACTCTGTCTGATGTGCTCCTGCATTTTAATGTGGTAGTCAAGAATGATTAAACAATGAGTAGGCCCAATCTTCCATTGCACTAATAAGTCTACGCAATAGAACCAGAGAGTCTTGCATGAACATAGATGCGTTCCGCTCGACCGTACAATGTTTACATGTATGGTATACGCTTTGGAGCGTAAATTATATTTATCCATATACAACATTCGGACACCTCTGATGACAGTCCCTAATAAGAGAGCCTATGAGACGCAATCAGTCCTATATCTGTCTATCACAGCGTGTTCTCTAGATCACTCCCTCACCACCTCTAAGGGGGGCGCCGGGTTGG